>JAHBCN010006690.1:0-15000 GCA_019359885.1 Listronotus oregonensis
TTTAAATAAAAAATTTTGGCCCCCCTGTAAAATTTAAAAAAAAAATTGAAGATAGTTTAGGATAAAGGATGTCGACATTAGATTACATGTAAATTTATCAGCGAAATTAAAAAACAGTGGGGAGACATAACAGTTTAAAAAAAGTATGTTTTTGACTTTTTTAAAAAAAAAAATTATAGCTTGGCAACCCCTTCCATTCGACCCCCAAAAATTTAAAGTTGAATACAGAACCCACAGAGGCTTCATTTGCCACATAAAAACATGGGGTTTTTCCCCATTTAAGAAAAATATAATTTTTGATATAATTTTTTTTGAGGCCCCCAAAAATACTGAAAAAAATTTTCCCGGATTGTAGCAGAGATAAAATTTTTAAAAAAGTTTTGTCGAAAATTTTCATAAGTTCGGGGGTTTTAAATAACTTTTTAAACCGACCCCCCTTAGGGGCCCAAACCCTGTATATATACATGTATATATATATATATATATATATATATATATATATATATATATATATATATATATATATATATATATATATATATATATATATATATATATATATATGGGGGGTCCTACAGCTACCCCCCGTCTTATGTAGCTCATTTGTTCCTTAATGTTAAATTTTCATATTTTGCAAACGTTACCTTTAACCCACGGTGCAATTTGGGAAAAAAATTTTTTGGGTTATAATTAAAAAAAAGTGTGACGTCACAATGGTTTTTTTTTTTAAATGGAACACTGTGTATTTTTTTGTATATTTAGGTCCCTTTGGGGTAACCTTCCCTAAAATTTTGTCAACATCGGTTGAGTAATTTCAGAAAAAAAAAATATAAAAAATAAACTGTTTTGCACCATTGAATTTAAAAATGAATAAAAATACCAATAATGCTTGATTAATAGAATTAAACAAGAAACTTATTAAGTAACATAATATTAGTCGCTTAGGTCATGTTTGGTTAATTCGAACTGTTCAGGGTGTCCAAAATTTAGTGTCAAACTCTTCAAATTTAAAAGCACTTTTTTTTTCTTATTTTAAATATGAGCCCCTGTATGTTTTTAGGTCATTAGATAAAAAATTTTAAAAAAAAAATTTTTTTTCAATTTTAAACCCTTTTTAAAAAATTTTCCCTAACTTTTTAAAAAAAGTAATTCGTTAAAAACTCATTTTGGCATCTATCTTAATAGTAATCCATTGAAAAAAAGTGAGGTAGCTATAAAAAACAATTTATTGACATTGGAGTTTATTTAACTCAAAAAATTTTTATTTTGACGTTTTAAAAAAAATTCAAGTAAATTATTATTATTCATTAATTAAATTAAATTAATTTAAGAAAAACCTTTAAATGTTAAATAAAAAAAATTTTTTTTAATTTTTTTAATACTTTTGGCTAACATTTAGTAAATTAAACCAATTTCTAGGTAATAATTAACGTTATTAGGAAACTCTTAGTCAATAAATTGTTTTTCATAGCCACCTATTATTTTTATTCAATGGTATTACTATTAAAATACCCCCCAAAAAATGAGTTTTCAACGAATAATTTTTTAATGTTTAGGAATTTCGATGGGTTTTTAATTAAAAAAATTTTTTTTTTTTAAATTTTTCATCAACGACCAAAAAAAATACGGGGGGTCATTTTTAAAAAATAAGAAAAAAAAGTGCTTTCAAATTTGAAGGTTTAACTTTTTTTTTTGGCCCCACCGAATTAACCAAACATGACCTAAGCGACTGATATTACTTTTTAAAACCCCCTTTTTTTCTATTTAAAAGTACTAGGGGGTTTTTTTTTATTTATTTTTTAAAAATTTTAATTTAAAACTTTTTTATTTTTTTTTTTTTCTCTAAATTTTAAACCGATTTTAAATTTTGGGGGGAAAATAGGTGACAAAAAAGGGCCCCCAAAAATACAAAAAAAACGTGTTCCATTTAAAAAAAGCCCATCAGACGTCACACTTTTTTTAATTTTTTAAACCCCAAAAATTTTTTTTCCCGAAATGCACCGTAGGTTAAAGGTAACGTCTACAAAAAAAAAAAAATTTTTCATTAAATAATAAATGAGCTATATATATATATATATATATATATATATATATATATATATATATATATATATATATATATATATATATATATATATATATATATATTTTATTAGGATAAGGTGTTGAAAGAGAAAAATTTTTTTTTTTTTTATTTTTGAAAAAAGCTACCCTTTATAAAAAATTTTGCTACTTTAAAAAAAAGATTGGGATAGAAAATTTAACATATTTTATACGGGGTGTTCAGAAAATTAAAAAAAATTAAAATGATACAAAAATAAAATGATTTATTTGAGAAGATATGGAAATAAGTCACTAGGAAAAAGGTTTGTTCAAAATTAAGAGGCAGTCTCTAATACCAATTTTTTGAAAAAAACGGGGCCCCCCCTTTTTTTTTTTTGTGATTAAATTTATTTTTTAAAAACGTGGCGTTTATTAGAGGTGTACGATAAACAATTTGTTTCAATCGGCCCCATAAGAAAAAAACCATTATAGTTAAATCTGGGCTCCCAGGAGGATGGACTGGTCCTTGTCTCCCAATTTGGAATTAGTAAATTGATATTAAAATAATGTTCATCACAGATTAATAAAAGCAGGCCATTTTGTCGAAAATTGGTATAAGGGGAAAAAAACCTTTTTTTTTTTAACAACTTTTCCTAGTAACTTATTTCCATATCTTCTCAAATAAATTCAAAAATTGGCCCCCTTTAAAATTTTCTCAATTTTTTTAACACCGCGTATAAAATATGTTAAATGTTTCCCCATAATCTTACTCAAAAAGCAAAATTTTTTTTTAAAAGCTTTTTTGGATAAAATTAAAAATTAAGAAGTTTTCCTATTCAATACCTTTTCCGTGGACATAAAGGGATTCCACGAAAAAATGTTGAATAGAAAAAATCTTTATTTTTAATTTTTTTTTTAAAAAAGTATTTTTAATAAAAAAATTTGCCACTTCTTAAAAAGATTGGGGTAAAAAATTTAACAAATTTTATAAAATTCAAAAAGAAAAAAATGGTTCAAAAAAAAAGAGAAGATTGGAAAAAATAGGAAAAATTGTTCAAAAGTAAAGGGTAGTTCCTTTTTTCCAATTTTCACAAAATCGGCCTGCTTTTTTTTAATCTGTGATGAACATTATTTTAATATCAATTTACTAATTCCAAAGTGGGAGACAAAAGGGGGGTCCAGTGGCCTCCTAGGGTCCAGATTTAACTATAATGGATTTTTTCTTATGGGGGGCCCCCTTTAAACAAATTGTTTATCGTACACCTCTAATAAATCCACGATATTAAAATAAATTTTTTCACAAATAAAAAAAGTAGGCCGATTTTTTCCCAAAATTGGTATTAGAGACTCCTCTTAATTTTGAACAACTCTTCCTAGTGACTTATTTCCATATCTTCTCGAATAAATGCACTTTACTCTTGTATCATTTTAAGTTTTTTTAATTTTCTGAACACCCCGTATAAAATATTTAAATGTTTCTATCCCAATTTATTTTTTAAAAAAACAAAATTTTTTTTTAAAAAGTAGTTTTTTGATAAAATCAAAAAAAAAAAATTTTTTTCTCTTCAACACCTTATCCGTGGACATACTGTTTTTATATATATATATATATATATATATATATATATATATATATATATATATATATATATATATATATATATATATATATATATATATAATATATTTTTTTTTTTTTTTCATGAAAGAAAAAATAAACAAAAAAAGAAAATAAATAATACAAAAAAATTAATGCGTGTACAGATTAATATTCAATATTTATTTAACTCATTTTGCTGAAGCATCAAACATTTTAAATGTCTTCTTGAAGCACATCTTCTCTTAGTCTTACTAGGATCTACAACCAAAAATTAACTTCTTCTTTTGTTTGACATGCGGTCAAAGACAGTGACGGCGCCAGGCGTAATTAAAGGTTGGGTCTCTGGCTAATGCAGGGGCGTACCGCGCCACACCCCTCCACGCGCTTTAGTGTCATTTTCGGGGCAGCAGTAGCAAGTCACGAATACTTTTTTCGAAGATTAGTCAGTCAGTTTTTAGGTATAATTAAGTGCAAAGTGATGTGATGACTGGCCCATTACTGTGTTTTGTGGGGTCATTAATATATGCCTAAGATGGTTTTAAGACAGTAGCGTCCAAAAGAGAGGAAATATGTGAGGAACTAAAATATATATTTATACAGAGTGCAAAAAGTGTGCTATGAATAGTCTATCTTGCTTTTTTTGACAAGAAACTATTTCATTAATTTATATATTTATATTATGACACTGAATCGATGCTGATTAATAAAATGTAATACTGCTGCATTAGGTTTAAACTATCATACCCAGGACGGGTAAAATGTGTTTTATTACATGAAAAACCCAAAAATCATATAAAAATTAACCTCCAAAATTTTTGACTTGTGAAAGTGTAACAGCAAAACATAGAACTCTAATGTGTGTGATTTTCTGGTGTATTTTTTCTTCGCTAAACATAAATCTAAAGTCAAAATTGTTGGTCAAACAGCAAAAAATTAAGAAAAGGCGTAATTTCAGATATAAGCATTTTTTTATTTAAAATGTCAATATATTAAAACCTATAAAAGATACACGAAACTTTATAACACATAAACTATGTATTTTTATGGGATCTTTATTTTAAGTTATATAACCTTTTTGTCTAAATGCAATATTTTTTGAGTTATAATCAAAAAACCGAATTTTCGGGATTTTTTGAAGGTATACATACTAAAAAAATTTAAAACATTTTTTTTTAATTTTTCGATTTTTTCTGCCAAAATGTAATTTGAAATTAAATCGAATAAAATAAATGATTTATAATATAAAACCCCAAAAATTACAATATTAATAAAAAAATCCTATTATGGATCGAAATTTTTTGTTAAAATTTCATTTTTGTTTATATCTCCTTTATCATTTATCTTATCAAAAATGTTCATATAACTTTTTATATAGACAATTTGGAAAGCTTAATTTTTTGTTAAATTAAATTTTTGTATCTCTTATAGTTTATATAGTCGTAGTCCAAACATTCCGTGGTAGCAGGTTTCTACCGGTAAATGTACCGTATCGGTTTTTTGGGTTTTTCTCGATTTTTTGCTGTTTGACCCCCAATTTTGTCTTCAGATTCGTGTTTAGCAAAAAAAAAACCAGAAAATCTTAGTTAGGAAAAATAGCGGAAATATTTCTAGCTAGCAGATATCGGATAGGTTTTCGCATTGTTTCAAAGGAGAAAACGACTCAGAAATTATGCATTTTGAAATGCGTTCTGCATGATTTTAAGCATCTATTTCACCTTAGAGTAAACTGGAAAAAGCTCGAAAGAACGGGTTGGGGCTGCCGAACTCTGACATTAGAATTAACCCCCGGACACCCCCACTGAGCCACCCCTGCGCACACTCGGGTAATTTTAATGTCAGAATTGAGTTTGGCAGCCCCGAAAACCCCCAAATAACGATTTCCGAGCAATTTTTCCGAGTTTCTAGTCGTTCCTATAATGGTGCAAGTAATGATGCAATTGGAAAATGCATTTTCCGGCCCAGAAGGCATTTTTAAAAAAATGCATAAACCAGCTTCCTAGAGTCGTTTTCTGGGACCTTCCTGAACACAATGCAGAAAACCCCATTTCGATATCTGCTGGCTAGAAAAAATTCCGCTATTCGGGCAAAGCCGCATACGTTGGAAATTTTATGTAAAACAAAAACTTTTACCTCTTTTAACGTAATGACATCTTAGAATTCATAGACCCGGCGTTCTATTCAAAGGTTATTCTATTGACTTCCGGCACCACAGCTGCCTATTACAGCAAAAGGAATAGATACAGAAGTGGGGTTAGCCGCAAGTACAGTACAAATAACTTAGTACAGTCATCTTACGGTGGAAGATCCAATAGGAAAATGTTTGCTTGGGGCGCAGTGTCACAGACGAATTTACGTTGCCAAATATATTTCCATGATCCTTTGTCATGTGAAATTGGACTGTTAGTATTTTAAAGTTAGAATAAAAAAGAATATTAATATGGTGTTGTATTGTTTTTTTTCAAGAAAAAGTGTGTTTAACAAAATATAATCGCTATTCTAAAGAACTAAGTAAGTAACAGAACTATGCAGCTCGTTGGAGAAGAATATGGAAAAAGTGTTGGGTACGATAGCATCTTTAAATTATTCATTTAAAATCATATATTTGTTTTGCTTCTTTATAAAAAAGACCCCTTCTTGAAACAAAAAGTAGATTATACTGTTTCGAAAAAAGATTTGTCCTTGACTAAAGATTAAGTTTCGTGACATTAAAAGAAAATAATTAAACTTTGTAACGGTAAAATTAAAAAAAAACATGATCCAAATTGGTATTGGCCCAAACCTCGGAATGTGAACTTTTCGCGATTACAATATTTCCCTTATAGCGAGGGATAAAACAATAACAAATTTATACAATAAACAGGTAACGTAATAGTTAAGGCAATATGATGGCCCTTTGGCAAGTCGGCCTTAATGAACATTATGCAGGCCCTTTGTACCTACAAATTTGTGGCATTGTAAGCTGAGTATAGTTGACATAAAGGGACACTATAGAACTGAACAATGATAGAATATTTTGGTTAAAACAAGGTGGACCAAAAATAAATTAATATATCTTTTTTCTTTCTTTTTCTATCCTGAATATAAGAAAAAGTCTTATATGCTTTAAGAAATAGTATATTGTACAACTTGTACAGTACAAGTTTTAAAAACAGCATTTTTCTCACGATTAAGACAGTTTGGTATACACACCACTGTGTTACCAGAAAGTTGCATAGACATTATAGTAGATTTTACGTTTTTATTTCTAAAGTTGGTAATAATGAATCGGCAGCTTCTAAAAACGCCTGTTTTATCATTTTCCCGTCTTTTTTGGGACACACGTTATGATGCTTCAGATGTTGCCCTATTTTTGTCAAATGTCTTTAAAAATATCGACTGTTCTTCAATTAATTGGTTTTGTATGGCATTCTGGTGGTGATATGTAGTGGAAATGATTTTTCAAAATTCGAATGTACAATTTAGTGTTGCCCAAAATCGGTCTTGGTCTTGCAGTCTTGGTCTTGTTCTTGCATTTTTCCAAGACCAAGGTCCCCTAATTGTAGCAAACAAAGACTAGACTAACCCAGCGAAATTTAAGCAAGAACAAAACCAAGCCTGCGAGACTCTTGCGTCTCGCAGTTAGGTCAAACTGAAATTTGGGCGTTATTGAGGATTTATTTTCAATACCTGTTCTAAATCTTTAGTATCGGTATCAAATCCACCCCATCCATCCATCTAACAACAAAATTAGTCGTCATAACAATAAAAGCTATTGTATTAATTATTATATTTAGTAAGTAGAGTTTGTGACAAAAATGTAGCACAAAATAAAATTTCTTTTTAGTAAAATATCTAAATATGCATTAACCTACCTTGCGGATCTAATATAGTAATGTAATAAAAATTTTAACCTTCAAACATATACCTATAGAGGCAGCCATGCCGCTTGGTGGTGCGAATAAGCGTAATAGAGTGAAAGAAAAATTAGAATATAACTTTTCTCTCTTGCTCCAACGTGCTGACTGGTCGACGGGTTCTTGCAGAAAAATCAGCACGCACCAACTAACCGGCACGTTGGGGAGGGAGCGAGAGAAAGAGAGAAATATGTACTTATGTTTCATAGAATATTGTCTATTCAGTTTAAAACTAACAAAAGAGGTCAAGAATAGTAACAGTTTTTGTGCCAGCTAAGATTATGGTCAATGTCGTTTAGGTTAGGCGATATTTTGATACACCGTCGGTCGGTCGGTGTTTATGATTACTTATTTGATAATTAACTGACACGATTATATAAAGTGAGAGCTCATTATCTATCTTAACAACGTCTTTAAAATATTTTCAAGTTAATGGTATAATTTGGTTGGATTTTACTCTGTCTTTGTCAAGATCAGCTCACCTACTCTTTTGCGTTGTTCCAATATCTAAACTAACGTGTTAAATAAATAGCAATAGACCTATAGGTAGTTGCAGGACTTACGAGACTCTTGCTGCAAGACCAAGACTTAGAGCTTAATACCAAGACCAAGACCAATACTGGGTGTATTGACGTAAGACCAATATCAAGACTATGCTAAGTTCTGCATTGGTCTTGCATCTGGGCCATACTAATACAGTTTTATGATGCCTCTCAATATTTCCTTGTTTACAAAGAAATTAAAAGTATTACATAATAAACAATTTTTTTACCTTCAAGTTCTTTTAAGGAGTTATCCCAAATCAAAATAGTATTAGGTCTTACCTTCTTACTACTCGCAGTTGCCAAAAAAGAACTAGAATACTTATTAGAAATTAAAAATGGTTCACTCAGGGATTTTTTCTTTATGATTTTGACAAACCTGAAAAATCTAGGTTGGCAAGACTGCACAAATACACAAAATATCACACAAAACAGCCAAAAACAATTAATTTTACAAAAATTGACAGTTGACAAATAGAATGAAGTTTGTATATAAATTTTATTCCATTTAGTGTTGCCACTACAAGTTCATATTTTTAAAAAAAATTAGTATGCGACTAATTGTGTTTTTTTTTGAAAATTTGTAAAATTTATGAAAGTTTTACACCTTTGTAACTTTAAAAAATGAGCTACCAGAATTACTTTTGCGTGATATCGGAAGCTCGCGTTTGACGGGATGGCGACTACTTGTCTATGATATAGGAAAGACCTTTGTGTTTTGTCATTTTTGTTTATATTCTGTATTCATCCCAATAAATATTATATATTCGTTAATTGTGACATATGTCATAATGACAAAAAATAATTTTTGGAATATCTTTAATTTTAGAGTAAAAAATTAAATATGTAATTTAAATTATAAATACTGATTAATGTTTGCAAATTCATGAGTAGCGTTATGTATATTTTTGTTACTTTTATTTATTTATTTTTTTGTATTTGGGACTCTCGGTAAAATCCATATAGCCGGCTGCACTTCACCCGAGCTTATCACGAATATCGCTTCTGTTATCTCTTAGATACATCTCTTTGCTTGTAGATAACGCGGGATGGAGATGTCAAACACATGGATTTCGGCTTTCAAAATTGTTGGCCTGTTGGTAGACTTTACGGTATTATTTTGTCAAACGTTTGTTGAATAAGGGCTTTTAAAACATTTTTTTATATATATTATATATTGTTGTTTTGAAAAAAGACTAATACATGCAAAGTATTTTAAATTGAATCTAAGAAGTTTATTTTTAATTCTTTCCTAGTTATCTTGGTAAAAATAGTTACCTAACATAAGCAAAGAAGTTTAAAAATTAATTTAAAAAATTACAATTAGTTTAATAAAATTATAGTATATTATGCTAAAAGTCAGTGGCGACGCTAGGGGGGCAGAGGTGGTCCATGCAGCCTTAAATTATTTATTTTATTAATCGCCAATTGATGCTTCAGTAACTTACAATATTTTTTCGGCGATCGTTTTGTTATGAAATTGCAGAATTCATAATTTTTCTTACATTTTTTTCGGGATGTATTTTAATTTTCAGCAACCAGTTTAACAGGTGCTTCAATAATTACTGTTTGCTTAGAGGCCATAGACAATGATGTAGGTTAAATGAAAGATGTTTCTTTGTTTTGCATTGTCCTAGTTTATTTAAAAACACGACACGTTTTAACCAGAAAGTATCTCCAGCCGTCTTAAGTATTCACATAAGGATGACTGGAGATACTTTACTACCAGTTGAAACGCGTCGTGTGGTTTGTTTTGTGTATTTTTAGTTGCCTATAATATGTTGGTTTATTAATAGAAAATCATGCATTAATGGGAGCTATCAGTGAATAATTTTGTATACGTTATTAATAACAATAAAAAAAAATAGACCACGAGGCCTTTATCGAAGTGGTATAATTTTTTAAAGTCTCCTAACACTCATGTGTTATACAATGTTTTATTTAATGATTAATGAAAATAAATCAAAGATAAGAAATTTTAATGATATAATTTAGGCTAAAAACCCATTATTGTATCTGGATTTGTATCTGAACATTTTTTAATGACCAACAATGCCATAGTAAACGGAACACTCCGTATTATAAATATGTTCTATAGTTTTGTGGCGGATTCATGTTTCAATTTGTTTTATTTGGGATACTCGCCTTACAACTTTTGGAAAATGAGACCTCTTCGGTTCAGGTCCCAGGGTATACGAGCTGACCCTGTCCAGCCCTATTGACCCCTATGAACTTGCAGATCGCCTGCAACAAAAAAGAAGAAAACGCCTCAAAAAAACCAAAAATCACAAATATTGATCTACGTTTCGGTGGCAAGTCGGCCACCATTGTTAAGATTGAAATTAAAACAAACAATTAAACTAAATTTAAAAAAAAATATTTAAAAACTTAGGAAATTCTGATAGCTTTTTTACTTTTTTATGACGTTTTGTTATAAATGACACTAGGTGATTTGACTAGTGTATGTATAATATTCAAAAAGACCAGAAAGGTGGGTGGAATGGTGAATTAATTGACTTTAAGTTTACCTCAATTTACTTCAGCATCAAGCATATGTAACCATGTATTATTTATATTAATAGATATTGATGGTACACATTTGTCTTTATTTAATAAAATAATGCACTTTCCTTTATTTTGCGTTTTTTTGAACAAGTTTCCTTTGCTAAAATGCTAGAGCATTCCAGTTTATTATGTGGTTATTATCAAATGCGTGTTGACAGATTTTTAATTTGTAGAATTCCGTTTTTCTAATATATGTTATATGTTCTTTTATGCGTTCGGCTAATAGTCTGGAAGTTTAACCTGTATAAAATTTATTACATTCACAAGGGATCTTATAAATAACATTTTTTGTGTTTTCGTTTATATTGTATGGTTTTATTTTTGTTACTTGGGATCTAATGGTGTTTTGTGTTTTAAAGATAGTGCGAATATTAAATTTATTACCTATTCGTTGAATTTATTTGATAAGCCGGGAATGTATGGTAAAAATAGATTTGTAATAGGTCTATTTTAATTTTGTCTTAAATTTGGTAGTTCAAATTTTAGAACGCATTTGTTTATAAAATAAATGGGATAATTATTTTAAACTAAAACATCTTTTAAAAATTCTTTTTCATTTTTTTTATTTTGATCAGAACAAATTATTTTAATTTTACCGAATAGAATTTTTACAACTCCTTTTTTGCCATTATTGGGTGATTAGAGTTAAAATTTAAGTATCTGTTTGTATGTATAGGTTTTCTGTAAAGTTTCAAAATTATTTAAATCTTTTTTTATTAGAATATCAAGAAAAAGGAGTTGTGAGTTTTGCTCTTTTTCTTAATTGAAATTAGTAGTGGGTTCCTGTGTATTAATTTGTGTTAAAAAATATTTAGATAATTTTCGTAATGTTGATAAATAGAAAAAATGTCATCTATATATCTCCCCCAAAATAAAGGTTAATAATGATAATTTTGAACAAAATTGGATTTAAAATTTTCCATAAAAATATTACTTAATAATGGTGATAAAGGTGAACCCATGGCCATGCCAGAAGTTTGTTTATAAAAGTCAGTGTTAAATTGGAAATATATTGTTTTTACGCAAAAAGTTAATAATTCAAGAATAGAGTTTATGTTTAGTTTGGTTCTTTTGCCAAGTTAAACATCATTTTTTAATTTATTTCTAACCATATTTAATGTTTTATCCACAGGAACATTTGTGAATAAACTTACAACAAAACTTACCAAGGTGTTATTTGGGTTTATGTCAATTGACATAACAACGCATTCTAAGAAGTATATATAATTTTTTCTACTACTATTCTTTGTATTATTTTTAAAATTAGTTTAAGGTTATTGGTAATAGGTTAATTTGGAGAAAATATGTAAAAATATTTTTAAAAATTACATTTTATGGATGAAGACAAATTAAGAAAATATCAAAAAACTTGGTCCTTGTGTACTTTTCGGACCTTTATTATGTTGGAGTATTTTTTTTATTAAATTTGCCAATAATACATTTTTATTTTGCCGCCTCCGAAAAAGAGTAAATAATAGATATTTATGTTATAATTCCGGAAAATGAACTTTTCGAGTATGAGTAAGATGTTTCAGACGAGGCGACGAATGAGCAGAGTCTGGAATGTCAAAACGAATACTGTAAAGGTTTTTAGAACGAATAATGTACAATGATTTATTTCATACTGTACTGTCAAAAATGTTTTGAAATAATAACTTATTTTCAACCTGCTTTGTATATCTACAAAATATTTAATTGTCTGCTTTGGAAACGGATTTTAAGATTTTGTTTTACTGGTGAAAACATTATTAGTACTGACATAAAATTAAAATTTGACGAAAAGATTGCGTTGATATATCCAGGAAACGCAACCATCCTGTTTTTGTTTATGTCAAGGTGAAAAGTAAAGTCAGTGGAAAATTAGTGTTATTTTACAATCATTTTTGGTAAAATTGACGAAATGGAGTGAAATGGCGGAAATTTAAATCTTGATGAGGCTACAGAGTATAGAGTATATTAGGTATGTATGGCGGTTAAAGGATTTTATATCAACAAATCCTAAAAAAGACTTTTACCGGACTAGTCCGGTAATATTTTTTACCGGACTAGTACTGTAAAAGTTCATTTTCCGGACTAAAACCAAGTATCTAACAGTGCGTTTTATAGTACAGTATGAAATAAAATAAAAAAATACTTTTTTTTCCCAAACGAGGAAGTAAAATAACATTTTCTGAAAGTAAACGCCACGTACATAATGCAAATAAAATCAATCCTGCAACTTTGACATTAAAGTGTCACGTTTTTCTAATAATACGAATTATTTAAAAGATAATAATATAAAATTTTAATTTAATTTTCTGGCTGCTGTAACCTACGAAAACGTAAAATCGTAAAACAACCACATAGGTAACACAAAAATATACTTTAGTTAAGTGTAAGATTACCAGTGATTTTTTCAGGGCAAAAAAGATTAAAATCAAGAGAAATCGTAATTTCCTCGATTTTAAAATCATATCTCCCTACACCTCCAAAGGGGAACGGGGATGTTTTGGGGGTATCAGGGGTGGAGAACATCTACATTTCACGGCCCAGCCAAACTATAAAAAGCTCCCGATTCGGGCTGACTTTATCTCGGCTATAAATTCAGCAGAAGCACCCCTGATTTATTCGTCCACATAAATGCCGTTCTGGAAACAAGGGTGGAGAAAAATGGGGGACAAGGAAAAGTTTTATTTTCTTTTGTATAAAATTATGTTAAAATTGGTTGTAACTTTTTAATTAAATGACCTTAATAATCTGATTAAATAAAAATACTAAATGAAACTAATGTAACTTAAAGATTTGGAGGTTTTGATGGAAACAAAAGGTTTCTGCAGGTAGCAGGTTCCACAATCTAGACTCTCTGGGGAAGAGAAACAATAAAAATGGAAAGTTTGGGGGCTTTTCAGATGGAATATAAAAGGATGATAATTGCACTGCGTGTTGCTTTATTCAAAGCTGCTAGGAAAGTTCGAATTTAGGTCACTTTTAAAGGTAAGGCCCACAAGGTTTAATAAGTCTTTGTTTTCCAGAATTTGGCCATATATTTCTTGCGATATCGCACATATTGTATTTGTAATTGAAGGTTTTGTGAAAAATATATTTGTTCTAATCTATCTTTGTTTTCTAAATAAGGCTTATAGAATGGGTTAGGGTGTTAGTGAAGAGCACTATTGTCAGCAAAACTATTGATTGGATTGATGAGATTCACCAAGAAACTGTAGAGACTTGCTTCAGTTATTTTTTTTATCTTGGGACAGTCCACAAATGCTTAAAGACCACCTACAAACGTACAGTGGGTATTCAAACTAAATGAGAGATAGATTATTAACATGGAACTTAGAGAATTGGAGTTTTGGAGGGCAAGCTGCAAAAATCATAATCCAGACACTTTACGAATGAAGAGACGAACAAAGTGGGAAGTTCGGAGCTTTTTAGATACACTGTAGAGAATTGTTATTGGATTGTATGTAAGAAAATGGAGAATCATTTACTCGAATAAAGATATCTGGGTCGTCATAAAGTTAATAATGTAGAAAAATCTAAAGAAATGTTTACCGATGACGTCACTTTTATAAACTTCAACTTTCTTATAGTCTATGAACATACCACAAAAAAAATGGTTTTGTATATTTTTTGGATTTATTCCTGTTTTAGAGAATCAACCAAACAAATGTCTTAATGTTGTTTGTAACCTTGTTATTTAAGAATAACAAGGTTATGTTAAGTTTTAAAGTAAAACAATATTTATATTTACAGTGGTAAATCTGCAGAAGTCGATTCTCCATAATATGGGCATCCGAGCTGTAAATAATTGAATAAAGGTTTTGTATACTACTCAGTATCCAGTTAAGTATACTAAAACTCAAGTTGCATTATAACATCTTGTAATATATTTCATAATGATAAAGGGTTCTTGTTCTGTGTATATTTCTATATTCTATACTAAGATCGTTTATTAATAGAAAAATATGTATAAATAGGAGCCATTACTGTTATGTGACATGTTATACGTTATGAAAGAATGCCGAAGCTTTGAAGAAATTTAAGAAAAATCAATATTTCTCTACCGGTCAAACAAAGAAATTTCGGATTCAACTAAGTTAGCTTAAATCAAATTATTTTGACCTCAGTAACCTGCCATAAAATTTTGTACAGTTATTTTCTGGACACCCTCCATTTCAAGGCCTTCTTTTGTTGGTTAAGGGTATATCTTTTTTTTAAGTATAGTGCAGAGTGTTCATTAGCGTGCAAGAATTATATTTTTATTGCGATTTAGACGTTTTTTTGTTATTTTGAATGTTTCGTGCTTAAAGTAGCTTACTAAGTACAGTAAAAGTTTTTTATTTGCAAGGTATAGGTTCCGTAAATATGCCGC
>JAHBCN010006690.1:20000-47648 GCA_019359885.1 Listronotus oregonensis
GATTTCAAAATGAAAGAAAAAACTTACTTAGTGGGTCATTTTTGTCAAAAAAAAAAGATTAAGTTAATAATATACTCACAGTTCTGTAAATTTTTATAATCCAGCGTAGTAAGATAATAACTAGTGACAGACCAAAGGTCGATTTTTGGCCAAAGCTGAAGCCGATTATTCGGCTTTTACCATAAGCTTCAGCCAAAGCTGAGGATTTGATCAACTTAGGAATCTTACAGTACATACCAACTAAAAGCATAATATTACTATTCTTTTATATGCTTTTAATTGTAGTATGATTAGCACCAGAGTCCGTCAACAAACTAGCTGAGGAACGTCGAAAGCAATGTCAAGTGTAAAGATGGGAATCGGGCATATCTAGAAATTTAGCCATTAGGGCGGGCATTTTATCAAATGTGTTATGACACATTTATTCTTTAAGCATCTCATAAAAACTCTTAAATAATTAATATTCACTGGACGAAGGGCTATGTACTTTTTATAATAGTTCATATGCAAGGTATACCACTAATTACAAAGGTTCGTTGCACATTAGTTTTTGTGTCTGATATATGCACAATTAGTGATGTTCCCAAATCTTCGATGTTATTTAATGTCAAATTACACTGTTCTTCTTCACGACAGGCTCCAAATACTCCGAAAATTGCGGCTCCTTTTTGCATAAGATATATTTCATCCGGGGCTTCTGCGAGAAATTTGTCCATTTGTTCTCTTGTCAATATTTTAGACTTTTTCGGTCGATATCCTTCACCCTTTCGCCTTAAAAAGGCAACTATCTGCTTATGTCCTGACTACGTATGTTCATAATCGCCGTTAACGTGAAGTAATTTGACCAGAGCGTAGACGATTTTTATATTTTGGACTTTCCTTCAAAGTACGCAAGGAGCACTTTTTCACTCTCATTCTTGCCACTAACGTTTTTCTGATCACAACATTTTAAAAAAAGATCGTATGTAAATTCGTATTATTGCTTTGACTTACTAGACAATAATTCAAAAGTAGCTTTATTGGCAGCTTCTTCGATTTCCACTGGGAAAAATTCATTTTCTTGATTACTTTCCATCGAGCAAGAATTCGCGATTATTTGACGTTAGTTGTTAACAAAGACAAATCAACAAATTCGATTTTTTTACCTTAACAACTTATTTCATAGAAAATTAGATGAAATTAGATTTTAAAAATAATAATAATGTCGACGAAAAAATCACTGATTTGGACTTTTAATGGTGTTTGTAGAAAAATAGTGTATGATATACGTGCTAAAAGTGATTTTATTTTGTTTGAAGGCATGGAACATTCTGCCTTTGGTGTAGTGTTTCAAACTTCCCTTTTTACAAAAACTGTTACGTTTATCACTTATATCATAAATAATTATTTTGATATTAATGTCGAAAATGTAGTATAATAGTTTACATCCTTATAAAAATATAATATATACATAATAAATATTATTGATATTTTACCTAATGTTGTTTCTTCTTCAACTAAGTGACCTACCATTGTAATAAGATTTCTAATAGAATGCTGTAACCAACCGTTAACTATTCAAACTAATAAAAAAATGTCAGATGCCATTCATTCTTTGTGTACGAGCTTTTAAGGAAAGACCTTTCAATCCTCGTCGTCTCAACCAATATTGAAGTGACTTAAAAAATATGCATCCTTATCATCAGAAATGATCTTTTATAGTGTGGTGTCTCATTATAATGTACAGTCATGAATACCCTCGGGATTAACGCTAACTGGAGAGTAAATCTCGAACCATAAAGGCCAATAAACTAATTTCTACACAGGAATTTTAAATATTGCGATTTTAGATAGTGTGGACAAGAACGGCCAAAATTTTACCTGCTTATTTTTTTTTTGTGCTCTTGATGTTTCTTTTTTAATTTATATCTTAAGTGATCCACACTTGTACTGCTTGCGGCTAATCTTAAGTCACAGAAGCTTATCAATGTGCGTGATGTGGTCTTAAGAAAGCGATTTTCCTATTTCTGCGGTTATAGATGGATTTTGTTAAGAAAACTTTAACAGCTCAAAACAAACTACACCACGATTATCGTAGTGTTTTTTTGTCTATTAGTTTTAACATTTACGATAGTACATACTTAACTTTGAAAAAAAGTTAACCGGGAAAGTACCGTGCTTAGACTGTTTGGTAAAACACACTATTAAGTTCAAGTGTACGCATGTTGGATGAATTTTTGGTTTTAATATTTGTACGATTTTTACTGACCTTGCAAATTGCCTGTATTGACGTAAGTGTTCTGAATTCTGGAGGATGGGTTAAAGTATGGAATTTACCATAAATCATCTACAGGGTGTCCGGAAATTCCGTTCGTATATTTTAAGGGGTGTTTCTACACAAAAATATATGAAAAAAAGTTCATATGAACATATGTCTGGAAATGCCTTCTAAGGGCGTTATGGCCCTTTGAAGATGGTCTTCAAAAAGTCGTTTTTATTTTTTATCTCGGGAACCCTGTTAGATAGAGCTATGATATTTGGTATACGAGTTACTCTCGATAAAAGCAATAATCGCCACCAATTGCGTAATTGAAATTTTAAGCAGTGGTGCGTGGACAGGGGCGTACCCAATTTAATTTGGCCCTTTTTTTTTGTTGTTTGACTTTTTTGACTTTCTAATGTCGAATTAAGATAGCCTAATATTGTTTTCATAAAAAAGGTATTCTTGGAAAATTTTGCCAGACTAACAGTTCTCGATTTAGAGTGCTCCGAAGAAAATACTACATTATTACTATCTAAAGTGTGTTTTATTAAGAAAGCATTAAAGTAGGATTTTAACTTCCGTGAGAACAGTCAAACTTAAACCAAATGTTCAAAATGGCTTCCAGCCCTATCAATACAACTGTTTAAACGATTTCTCATTGATGCTCTCACTCTTGCAAAAATACCTTGTTTGTTTCGTATTAATTGACACTTTTCTATCACTGTTACTCCAATAATTGTTCTACACTAGTAGGTAATAGGCTTTGAATAGACTAAAGCTTTCAGAAAACCCCATAGAAAATAATCTAATGGATTTAGATCTGGGGAACGAGGAGGCCAAGGCGTAGGACCTCCTCATCCTATCCATCTGTCAGGATAAGTTTAATTTAAATATTCACGAACTAAGATACTAAAGTAGGGCGGGGCTCCGTCGTGCATGAACCACATTTCTAATCTCCGAGAGGCACATCGTCAAGTAACTCTGGTAGAACATTTTGCAAAAATGCTAAATACGTTTGACCATTGAGTCGTTGGGACATAAGATAAGGTCCTATTAATCGGTCGCCTATAATCGGCCCACACATTAATCGAAAATTTATCTTGGAACCGTGCTTCGACTAGCGCATGCGGATTTTCATCCGTTCATACATGGTTATTATGAAAATTTACAATACCCTCACGTGTAAACCCTGCTTCATCCGTGAATAAAACTGTACGAAGGAACAAGCAATTTTGCCGACATTTTCTTTGCATCCATTCACAGAATTGAACTCTTGGTTGTAAGTCTTGGGGCTTAAGTGCTTACACTCTTTGTTAGTGATAAGGATGGAGAAGTTGTTCGTGCAATATTTCAAATACGACACTTTTTGGAACATTTTCCTGTAATGCGATTCGCCTTGTACTAGACCCTGGATTAGCGGCAATTTGTTCTAAAACTCGTTCCTCCGCCTCTGGGGTCCGAGTGGTACGATTTCTTCCACAGTTACTTCGATCGGCAACAAACGATCCAATTTCCCTAAGTCGTTGGTGCAAACGAATAAATGTTTTTTCACAAGGAATTCGACGATCGGGATAAGCTTCTTCATAGAATCGGCGAGCTTCACGGGCACTACCATTTGCCTGGCCGTGCATGAAATGCATATCAGCCATTTCTAAGAATGAATACTCCGCAATAAAAAAAATATCTTTGGAAACACGATTTGACAATTAAACAGTTTTGACAATTTAATAAGCAAACACTGGCAAAATTGACTTTGATTGTTTCCATGGCAGTCAACGCCTACTTTAATGCTTTCTTAATAAAACACACTTTAGATAGTAATAATGTAGTATTTTCTTCGGATCACTCTAACTCGAGAACTGTTAGTCTGGCAAAATTTTCCAAGAATACCTTTTTTATGTAAACAATATCAGGCTATCTTAATTCGAAATTAGAAAGTCAAAAAATTCAAACAACAAAAAAATAGGGCCAAATTAAATTGGGTACGCCCTTGTCCACGCACCACTGCTTAAAATTTCAATTACGCAGTTGTTGGCGATTATTGCTTTTATCAAGAGTAACTTGTATACCAAATATCATAGCTCTATCTAACAGGGTTCCCGAGATAAAAAATAAAAACCAGTTTTTGAAGACCATCTTCAAAGGGCCATAACGCCCTTAGGAGGCATTTTCAGACATATGTTCATATGAACTTTTTTTCATATATTTTTGTGTAGAATCACCCCTTAAAATATACAAACGGAATTTTCGGACACCCTGTATTTCATTTTTTACTGTAAAATGCATTTAAATGGATGAAAAATAAATTTTACAATGGGATAAAGTACGTAAGTACAAAAGATGTAATAATTATAAGGCATTTTTTAAACAAAAAATATTTCAGTTTGGTTTTACAACATACTTGTTTATACGTCATTGTTTGTAAACGTCAAGTGATTTGTAAAAATAAAGACAATTATGCTATCACATTTGGTTTAATATTGTTGTTATTTTTTTAATATAACTTCTTAGATCATCAGTTACCTTACACATATGACTCACATAATTTAAGAGGTACCCAAATTTGATTTAATTTGGAGTTTCCTTTCTTCTGTTCTCGTCAAATAAAAAATGATCACAGATAAAGTAATAAATTTGTATTTCAATTCTGCATTAGATTTTAAAATAATATAGAGGCTTCTTTAAAAATCTTAAGAAAACTGGGCTTGTCATTTTAAAACCAAATTTTGGACACCCTTAATATAATAAGAAAACACTTTTTAAAGTCAAGGTATCGTTAGACTTCATTAGATTTTAAACTATAAAGCTCACACAGATCTAGGACCGTTTTTTAATAACTTTTTTTGGGGTACAAAATTACTTTTAATGTTTTTAATTTCTTGCTCGTAAACTAGTAAAGCAAATAAAATGAAATTTTGGAAATTAAAAAATAATTAAATAAGCAAAAACATACAGGGTGTACCCTTAAAAAAAAACAATTTAGGTCGTCATACTTTTTTGAAACACTCTGTATATGTAACAATATTTTTACGAAATACAGTCATATGTACGGTATTTGTTTGAACACAATTTCTAACTTAATTGGTATGGGAGTTATGGATGCCTGACGCATTATTGCAGGACCCTGTACATGAATTACGGACAGAATAGGATTATTAAAAGTTTCATTAGAAATTCTAACGAGGTAAATCGACTCGACTTATTTTGTGTTTCTAAAAAAGTTTTCATCATTCATGTTGTATTGGTCTCTAACTTTCCTTTTTATTTAAATTGATTGTGAGACATTTTACTTGGATTATTTAATGCGTATACTACTTATAATAATAGTCCGGGTAAATATGTAATTCACGTTAAATAATTTTGGAAGTGAATCGAATTTAGATGAAACCTTTTGCATTCTCTTTAGAAACAGATCAACTACAAAGTGTCGGAAAGTGATATTGGATCTTACGAAATAGGGTGTTTTTACCCCATTTTTTCATCCTTTTGTACTCCCAAGCATAAAATTAAAAAACGTTTCTTTCTCCATTTTTAATGGTTCATATAGGTTTTTTGGGCCACTAGATTCGAAGATTTTATTAGAAATTACATTTAAAGGCTTAAAAAAGTTAAATTCACCTTTGCCCCCTACACCCCTGAAACATACATTTTGCTAAAAAAAAGTTTTTTCCCATTTTTAATGGTACATAAAGGTTTTTTGGGTCACTGAATTTAAATATAATATTAGAAATTACATTTAAGGGCTTAAAAGAGCTAAATTCACTCTTTTTTACCACCTTCATCCCCAAAACATATATTTCGCTAAAAAAAGTTTTTCCCTCTTTTTAATGGTATATAGGTTTTTTGTGTAACTGAATTTAAATTCGATGTCAAAAATTATAATAAGAAAAGTTAACTTCCCCGATTTTCAGCCCCCTTACCCCCTAAATTTATTGGATCGATGAATTTAAATCGGGCCCAAAAAAACTATATGTACCATTAAAACGGGGAAATTTTTTTTTAGCGAAATGTATGTTTTATGGCCTTAGGGGGTAAAAAATGGTAAATTTTAGCGATTTTTTTTGTTTTAGGAGTCCAAGGGACAAAGAAATGGTAAATTCAAACTTTCTAAGCCCTTAAATGTAATTTTTAATATTATATTTGAATTCAGTGGCCAAAAAAACTATATTTATTATTAAAAATGTAAAAAAAAAACTTTTTTCTGCGAAATGTATGTTTTTTTGGGGTGTAGGAGGTAAAAAAAAGGGTAAATTCAACCCTTCTTAGCTTCAAATGTAATTGCTAATATTATATTCGAATTTAGTGGCCCAAAAAACTTATATGAACCAAAAATAAAAAAGAAAAATGTTTTTTAAATAATTTTATGCTTGGGGTGTAAAAAGGGTGAAAAAATGGGGTAAAAAACACCCCCTTTCGTAGGATCCAATATCCCTTTTCGACACTTTGTAGTTGGTATGTTTCTAAAGAGAATACAAAATGTTCATCCCAATTCATGTACTTTCAAAATCATTTCCAGATTTAAAGTGTTTTTTTAACAGATTTACACGTGTTATTACGTATAATTAAATTTTATAGTAGGTTTTTGTATCGATGTAAATATTATTATTGGTATTTTTGAAAAGTTTGAAGTGTTGGCTGTGCCCGTAAAATAAATAATACTTTTTAAATTCCATACATGTATTAAATATGTTGACATAGACCTTCATAATATTATTCTAAATTAATTATTTATTTTTAGTTTACCTACTCTGAAGTAGTGTATAACAATATGTATAATATAAATCAGGACCGTATCTAGGTAGGGCCGCGCCCTCGGCGGGACTTAACATTTGCGTCCCCCACACACCGAGGGATTTGGGGAGTATGAAATATCCTTCAACGAAAACGAGGATTTTGGGGGTTATTCCCGGAAATTTTACAAATTTGAAGTGCAAAGTTGTAGGTTTAAAGTTTTTTTTTGAACCGAGAATTTCGTTTTTTATAATACCAATTTGGTTTAATTTGTGTCAAATTCTATATTTTATTTATGTGAAAATATTAGCCTACTATTTGGAAGACATAATTCACATAAAGCAACTGTTTGTATCTGACTGAGAGAAGTGGAATGTAAATTAACTATACATCCTTATTTGTGGACGATTAAACTTAGAATACATTTTCTCAACAATAAAATCGTAGTTACAAAAGTACTGTGTATAGCAAGCCTACTAAAACGTAACATTTATGCTTTATTAAATTAAATAATATGCAACAAAAACAAAAAAAGAACTAGTGCTGCCCCCAATTTATAAAATACCAATTTACCGCGGCTTAAATATAAAAAAAAAACATCAAAGAGTTACATTCTTGCTGTAGGTATCCGCAGAATTTAATATTTTATTAATAATTCATACATTTTTGTAGTCTTAATATATTAAAAATAATTAAATTAGGTATCCAAGTTGAAAATTTGTTATAAAACTGTTCTGTTGTAATTTATTTATATGATTATTTTGTCAATTAAAAATATCAATAATTTCAACCACGGTACCTACTGACAATTGATTAAAAAATATATATATTTTTTCATTTCCGATTTTGTGCCCCCCCACGTAGCTGCGCCCTTGGCGGGCGCCCATCTCGCCACCACCTGTATACGGATCTGGTATAAATGTATTTTTATAACAAGTAAAAAGTAAAGAAAGCATAATAAATTAAATAATTTTCCTTAATTATAATTGATAATACTTACATACTGTATACATCTTCCCACTGATTTTTAGAATAATCATTTTCCATCCTGAATAATATTACCCGCGGTAGCGATGGGGCAAAACAATTACCATTCATAGACCTGATAAAATCATATCGAATGATTTACAAGGAATTAGCATACGCCAGTAATACTGCTTTATCTAATCGGCTAAGCAACGTATCATTAATTAATTAATAATTAATTTGAGGCAAACATTCTAGTTTATTGGATAATTTGATTTATGAAAATTACCAAGGATTATACAGTATATCTAATGTTGATGAATTTAAAGAATGCATTAAGATGGACTATGACCGATTATCTGTGTCTCGATTGTTAAAAATGTTTATTTATATTTGCAAATACTAAACTATGCAATAATATTAATATATTTTAAATAATAAAAAAAGAGTGACAAAAAAATGAAATAAAAAAGAGTAGAACTAAACCCAACAGGACAGGACGTATAAGAATACATTGAAACTGTTTGACAACAATTTGAACCTGTTAGAACAATTGGTTTCCCGATATGGACATTGCCAATACTGGTTTAACACTGGCAACAGCGTACTGATTACACAATTTTTAAAGACTGACCAATTATACAAAGTGTCGTTTATAGTCCGGGAGGCCAACGCAAAAACAAAACAAGCCAATAAGAGATACGCGTGAATTTTTTTTATATTACTATAAAGAATAGCCAATTCAAAGCCGCACTGCTGCCTCAGCTCAGCGGGTTCAAATTGCATTTTTTTACCCTATAAAAAATCGTAAAAAATCGGGTTTTTTAATACATAATTTGAAAACTATTGATTTTAGGAAAAAAAGGATATTATTAAAACTGATGGTCCAATGAAACTACGTCAGTTTTTTATATGAAATTTTTTGTAACCCTTTTAGTTTTTGAGATATAAACGATTTAAATTAAACATAAAAGCACAAATATCTCAAAAACCAAAAGAATTTCAAAAAAATGTAATAAACAAAAAATATGCCTTCTAGTAAGCTAAAAAAGAGCTAAATACACCTATTTAATAAAATAGGTAATTAAGAAGATATAAGCAAAAAAGTGATTTTGGCCATTAAAATTTTGGCTAATTACAATTTTTTTTTGTAAAAGTAAGTATACCAACTCTAATTCATCTAAAAAATAATTTAAAATGTTCTATTTATTAAATAAAACAAACTAATACACATGTGCCTCGAGGCAATGGGGTATAATCTGGTGGCACGGATATTTTATTCATTTATTTTATTTTATTTTTTTTTTTTTTTGGTCACATAACTGTACCCATTCTGATCTACATAAAACTGTAACTAAAATAAAATTTAAACCCTATTTAATTAAAAAACAATATTAATAATAATAAGTGCCTCCTTTATCTGGGTAATATATACCTGACAGGGCGCTTAACATTTCTCGATCTCCTATGCGACTATGTGGAGAGCTCATCGTTTAAATATTTTTATTATCGATTTATATAATAATATTAATAATTTATAAAGACCGTTACTCATTCAGAATGATCTTAACAAATTTTTAATCATATTTTTAACATTAAGAAAAACTTTTTTATAGTTTATTTAGCATTAAGCTTTTAAAACATTTTTCTTATTAAGCTATCTAATTCTTCTAGGCTTAAAGCCATTCTTATTTACATTATTTACCCAATTATTTACTAATTTAAAATATAATTAAATTAAAGTTTAAACAATAATTTATCTGAAAAAAATTCAAGAGCATTCTAAACGAATAACTGTCTTTATAAATTATTAATATTATTATTTAAATCAATAATAAAAATATTTAAACGATGATGTATACACATTGTAGCATAAGAGATCGAGAAATGTTAAGCGTCCTGCCAGGTATATAACACCCAGATAGAGAAGGCACTTTTTTTTTCAATTAAATAATATTTATTTTAGTTAAAGTTTCATGTGGATCGGAATGGGTAGACTTATTGGACCAAAAAAATAAATAAATAAATAAATAAAATATCCGTGCCACCAGGTTATCCCCCAATGCCTTGAAGCACATATGTGTATTAGTTTGTTTCATTCAATGAATAGAACATTTTGAATTAATTTTTAGATGAATCAGAGCTGGTATATTTACTTGTACCAAAAAATATTGTTAGCGAAATTTTTAATGGCCAAAATAACTTTTTTGCTTATATCTCCTTTATTTTTTAATTTTATTAAAAATGTATTTTTTTGTAACTCTTTTAGTTTTTAAGATATTTGTGTTTTTATTTTAAATTTAAATCGTTAATATCCAAAAAACTAAAAGGGCTACGAAAAATTTCATAAAAAAACTAACGTTGTTTTATTGGACCATCAATTTTGATTATATACCTTTTTTCCTAAAATCAATAGTTTTTGAGTTATATTTAAAAAACCGATTTTTCACTTTTTTTTTTTTAATGGAATGGAAATGGAATTTGAACCCGTTGAGCTGAGGCAGCAGTGCGCTTTAAATTGACTATATTTCATAGTACTATAAATAAATGTTTTATGAGTATCTCTTATTGGCTTGGTTTGTTGCGGTGGCCTCCCGGACTATTAAGTCGCGGACGTTCACTAACATTTAGCTGTGTAGTCTTGTATGTATAATTTTGTGTTTTTCCATATACTTTAAAATCTGAGAATGGGCCCCATGCACCTATTTTTTATTAACTGATAATAGCTCTTTATACCTAAATAACACTTCTGCCAAATATTCTTGTAATACGAAATCTTATAGTAGGGCTAAAAGCATTTTAAAATACATAACACTCGCACCAAAATAACATTTGGGTTTTTAAATGACGGGTGACGTCACAATTCACCATAAAAAGATGTGCTATTTCACCATGCCAGCATAGGTAGCGTTACCACATTTTATTTAGGGAATCTACTGAATGTGTAAAATCAAAATTTACTAAAAAATTATTAACGTAATTATACATTATTTAAAAGTTTTTTTTAATATGATCTTTATAATAATATATATATATATATATATATATATATATATATATATATATATATATATATATATATATATTTTAATTTTTTTTTTTGGCTCCACAATATTATTTAGATTAGTTTTTATGGTTTTTTTTTTTATCAACTTTTCTTTGTATTTTTAATACTTTTTTATTTAAAAAATAAAATTTCACTTAATTTATAAAATAAATAAAACAGAAATTAGGACGTTTCTTTGAAAGTGTTGGACAATGTTATGGTTTCAATAACACTAAAATCTTGGACTTCCATTGTCTTTATTTGTTATTTGTTACACAGCGTTTCTGTTAGTGATGTATCTCCAACCGTTTTCAAGTGATCACTAAAAAATCTTCTTAAAAACTACGACTTATATACTATACTATCCCTTATTCACCGAAGCTTGACTGACTTTTCACGGTTTAGCAACAGCTGCCAGATATTTGTAATATCGATGCTAGGCTTGCTAAATACATTTTTTTTTTAAACATTACAGCTTCTTTAAATTTTTTTTTTTCGTGGGTGTCTTTATAATGTTTTCCCGACCATTGTATGCGGGGTTGTTTTGACGCTGTTTGTAATCCCGATTTCGACGTTTCACCTCGTTTCGTATGTTTTTTGTGTCTTTGACTCTTTCTTCAGTGGTTTTTCCGTTTCCCGACGTTTTCCTCCCACATTCCCGGGAATTTGGTAATACAGCATTATTTTAAACACTGTTGTCCACTGTATACAAAGTACCAGAGAAAAATCGTTAAAAATTGCCGAGCCAAGCTTAAAGAAGATCCCAAAAACCCAGTAGAGCGCACCACCCTGCCGCTGGATGAAGTGATGGATTTGTTGGAGCTTTGCCTCCATTGTTCTTACTTTCAGGTAAAAGATGAATACTACGCGCAGGATGATGGACTCCCTATGGGTATATTGCTCTCCCCGTGGTCGCAAATATTTGCATGGAATGGTTTGAGGAACACGCAATTAGAACTACACCAATTTAACTAAAAGTTTGGCTAAGATATGTTGAGGATACATTCATTGTATGGACAGGTAATGACAAAGAACTTGAAGGTTTCTTAAAACATCTAAATTGCCTCCGACCTTGTATTACATTCACAACGGAGAAGCAAGGAAGTTTAAAGGTGTATGGAAGCCCAATGCTATGGCCCATTCGATCAAAAAATGTCCAGCCCAGTATGAAAATAACTGTCAGAGTTTGGGCCCCCCCCCATTCTGCGCAAAAACAAAATTCCCGAAATAATTTAATGTGTTCCTACTTTCACACTGATAAATCAGTGGGAGTTAGAACACATTATACTTTTTGAGAGCCGTTGGTCTTAGGTTGTTAAAGGTTTTTTGGGGCAAAGGGACCCTTGCTTTTCCCCGTGTTGCAACCGTCGCTTTTTATCATTCGTCATTTTCGTTGTGGTTTGTGCCCTTTGCGCCGATTGTTTTGCTTTGTGTGAGTACCTATATTTTGTAGTTGCAGAAGTTTTTTGGATTAAAAAAACCTTCTTATTTTAGTGATTAGTGTTTATTAAATTGTGACTATAATTTTTGTTTATTGTTTGTTACTTATAATATCGTAATAAAATGATTAGAGGTTGTATGGTTTTGTCTTGCAAATCCAAGGGTAACATACCCGGCATTTTTTACTTTAGGTAAGTATATCTTATATTTAAATTAGGTGCTTCTTATGGGACGTAACGTTAGGTAACCGAAAAAATAATAATATATCAATTATGAATAATAAAATAATGAAAATTTCATAGGAAATAGCAGTGAGAAAAGTAAGGCAATCTTAACTATCTTTTAGATGATTTCCACAATGTTTGTGTATTTCTGTGGATTATTAAAAAGAAATAAGGTTTACATTTAGGTACTTTTAATTCATTTAATAATTTAGTACATTCTTTTAAAGGATCAAAATTATTAATTACTGGGTAGACCAGGCAAATTTAATATATACAGGTCCCTCTAATTGAATAAGAAAGTACAATTTTATGCTAAAGTTCCTTTTGCTTTTTCTATATTTGTTTAAAAAGAAATTAGATTTTGGTTATTATCAACTTTTTTAAGCTCGACATACTGTAGACACATAATATTTAACGGATACTGTTACAATGGATACCTAGGTACCAAAGGTTACTAAACATTTTTAACCACTGTTATTCTGTCTCATGAATTTTGTTATTAGTGAAAAGTATATGCCTAAAAAGCAGTTATAAAAATTTTAACTTTTAATGTACAACCAGAATCTTAGGATTAGATTAAATTCATTTACACTATCTTGCCCTTCATTTATCACAAATTGGTGATAAGTACAAGAAACTATCATACAATGTTTGAAATTTATTTAAAAATCTTGTTTTTATTTATTTCCAAAGATTTTTGGTAAAAATACAAAACTCACAAAAATATCGACATTTAAATAGAAGGCTTTCTTTCATATTATATCAGATGAATAAAATCCAATATTACACAATAATTTTAAATATTCTATGGTAGTATGTTTAATAACCAACAATTTTGTGCAAAAATTAAAAAACAGTGAATGCTTGAATTTGACATTTGATGATGCTCAACTTTATAGATAGTAACAAAGAATTATGGAAGTCCGGCTCTGACCTACCATTCATTGCGCAAACTCCGCGGGCCAACCCCCCTATTCCCGCTGCCCTGCACGCCTGGACAATTTTGTTCTACAGTATTGGGCTTCCATACACCTTTAAACTTCCTTGCGGAGAAGGAGCAAAATTTAGCACTACCTTTTCTCGACGTTCTGGTCAAAAGAAATAATGGACATATACAAACCTCAGTATACAGAAAACCTACCCACATTGGACAATATTTACACCAAAATTCCAATCACTCTAACGAAACGAAACAGGGGGACATACGTAGTCTATACAATCGTGCAGTGACCTTATGTAACAGTAAGAAATCCCTGCAAGAGGAAATAAGTAACATAACTAGGGATCTTAAGCAAAATGGATACAGTGAGAAACTGGTAAAAGAAACGATCGAAAAATATCAAAATTAGACAAAAAAATTAAACAAACTTAAACGAGACTTAACATGACCAAATATGTATGACAATTCCATATATTAAAGGAACTTTGAAAAAGATCCGCAGAATCGCGAATAAGTATAATATTAAAACGGCATTTAAATCACAAACTACTCTAAGAAGCATTCTTACTAAGACGAGACCAGACAACAATGTTTCAAATAATTACTGTATCTACCAAATTCCAGGCGAATGTGGTGAGGTATTCATCGGGGAAACAAAAAGACCACTCGAAGTAAGAGTCAAGGAACACAAAAAACATACGAAACGAGGTTAAATGTCGAAATCAGGGATTGACGAACACGCTTGGTCAAAACAACACCGCATACAATGGTCGAAAGCAGAAATTATTCATAAAGAAACCCACTGGAAAAAAGAAAATTTGCTGTAATAGTTGTAAACAACCAAAATGTAGTTATTAAGCCTGGCATCGATATTCCAAATATCTGGCAGCCGTTGCTAAACCGTGAAAGGTCGGTCAAGCTTCGGTGAACAAGGGATAGTATATAAATCGTAGCTTTTAAGAATAGTTTTTAGTTATCACTTGAAAACGGTTGGAGATACATCACTAACCAAAACGTTGTGTAACAAATAACAAATAACAAATAAAGACAATGAAGTTCAAGATTTTAGTGTAAGAGAAATTAGGACATTCTAACATTGAAATAAAATTAACTTCTGTAATTTCCATTACTATATTATTCCTATAATATTTAGTCCTGCATTGATTTTAACAACGTTAGACAAATTCGGTCCAATTCTTAATATCCTTTAAACTTAAGATTTTTATCGTAATTCCCGTAATAAGCCTACCGTAAGCTAGAAATATATAATCTTATGTATCACATCATGCATTGCAGCATGATGCAAGCAAGTTTGCTACACTTGGGTCTAATTTCATATCTCCATTTATTTAGCATCTGATTATACCAAAAAGTCAAAAATCCACATCAAATATCTACAAAAAAATTGTCTACCAAAATAAAAACTGTTTAATTCCAACAAAAAAAGTGGATCTGGCTGAGCTGGGCACAGGCGTGTCGTCACCACCAATCACAAGTTGTTTTGGTCTGAAGGCGTTACTGCGCCGAAGTTATTTTTTTTCAAAAAAGATATTTAGCGGGTGGTTTTTAAAAAGGCAAAGAAAAAGTTTTAACTTGTTTTAGATTAAAATAAATTGTGTGCTACGTATCTGTCATTTATTTTTTTCATTAACTTACAATCAGCCAGTGGAAATAAAGTTATTCAAGCCCCCGTTTTAAAATTTCAGATCTAGCGTCTTTGTTGCATCACCTGAAAACATATTAACTTCATGCTGTAGCAAGTCACTTTTCAAACATGCAAAATAAATTAATGACACACAAAGAAGACAGGGAGACGTAACATTTAGATTGCTTAAGGAAATCTTAAATTTAATAAAATTCGCCACAATTTAAAAATTGCCTATAACAAAACATGACAATCAAGACGTATCAAAAACGTAGACAAAAAAATATCTGATCGACTAACCATTCATAATATTTTAATATTCAACATTAAAAGATATACAACAGCCTGTCAAGATAGATCTTCTTCGTATCTTTAATTGGCGTAAGTTAGCCAGCCCACTCTCTTGTTAATTTCTGAATAATTAGCTACTATCTATGTTTGTATAATATAAATATTAAATTGGTTGCAGAAGGAGATGTTAGTAGCTGATGTTTTTCTGCTTTTATTAAACAACCCCGACGTTTGGTTTGGTTGGCTTTTTAGAAATTATCATTTAACAGATAGATAACAAAGTCCATCTTTTTATTTAATAATACCAAGATATTTAACGTACTTGAATGGACGAAAGAATCCTTCTGATATTATTTTAGACACTTTTACAGGACGATTAAAGTTAAAACGAAAGAATTTTTTTAAAAAACATTTAATAAAAAGGTTTTCTTTTTGGGTTTCATTTTGCTCAGAATTTAATTTTACAAAAATACAAATATTAGCAGTAATCAGGTCAGCATAAACTGTAATTGAAAACATTTTAAACTAATAATTATTAAACAAAGGCCCTAGCCATAGCTAAATAAACTATTTAATTTAATATTTAATGAAAAAAATTACAAATAATTTATTTTTTTAAAGTTATTAATTTAAGCATTTTTTAAATTTTCTTTTTGCTAGAATAATTATATGTTTGCAGATTTCAGGGTACAATAAATTTTTACTTTACACCTTTGAGAAGAGCATATATTAAAAACTTCCCATTATTATTAAATATTTTGCATTTAATAATAATAATAAATAACTTTATTTCTCCAAAAATTAATACATAAATTTTATAAACATTTAAATAAACGTTTCAAGCGCAGAAGTAACATTTGTTGCTTATTAGCGCTGTTTTGTAATGTCCGGGTAGTGTCACTATTTGGGTAAAATTGTCACATTTGAGTTAAAAAGTCACTGATCGAGTAATTTTTTACAATCAGAATTTGAGCACAATATTACAATCTACCTTTTTATTAACGAATCCCAAATTTTAGGTAATTTTTTAGGTAAAAGCCATTTTTAGTTCATTTTTAAATAATTTTAAAACATTATTTCTTTCAGGTTGTTTGGTAGTAAATTAAAAAAATTTGGAGCTAAGAAATGTATAGATTTGTGGCCTTTTTCCTTTCTGCTAATCGGAACTACCATACAATCTTTTTATAAACTTAGTGTTTTGTTCATGAGTAGCACCTTAAAGTATAATTTTTTGTTCAAAATATTAAAATTAAAGTTGACTAATATCAAATACTTTTGTCTCAGTAAACAATTGATCACTGAATATTTCTTGGTTCTGTTAAAAATAATTTTAAGGATCCATTTTTGTATTACATCTAGTTTATTTTAATAACAATCCCTTGTACTGCCCCAACCAGAAATGCCATAAGTGAATTGTGATTAAACCAATGCAAAATATATATTTTTAAGTTGGTCTGATTTAACACCATATTTAGGTGGAAAAACCGAAATATCTGGTTTTGAAAGTATATAGCTTATTTGTTAAACCCATCGAAGTTGTTGTCCACAATTATTTTCAAGTATTTAATACTCTCGGTTTTTGCAATTTATATGTTCTCTCCTACATTCAAAAAGCGAAATTCTGGTAAATTGTAAATATATGATGAAAAGGACACAAATTTAGTTTTTGTTTAATTCAGTAATTCAGTGCAAGTTAGTTGCATTAAAACCACTTTAAAATATTACTTAAGTCCGGCTCCGCTTTGTTTTTGGCATCAAGCCAGGAGTTCCCTGTAAAAGATGGCCGTGTCATCAGCAAAACTGATAACTGTACCTAGCGAATGTGTTTTTAAAGATTGCTTTAGGTATATTGTGAACAGAAATGGACCAAGAACTGTTCCGTGAGGTACATCACAGGTGACAGCTCTCAGGTCACTATTTACATCATCTATTTTTACGTATTGGTTTCTTTCACTAAGGTAACTCTTAAATAAGTTAACTACATTGCCTCTGATATCAATATGTTTAAGTTTTTGAATGCTTTTATGGCAAACCCTCTCAAAAGCTTTGGTCAAGTCAATAAAAACGCATAATGATGGTCTTTTTGTATCCAAGGCGTTATTAATGTCATTTGTAAGACTGATTATCACATTTTTAGAGGATCTTCTCGCTCTAAAACCAACTTTTTTTTCAGAAATTAGTTTTTGTTTTTCTTAAAATAAGACCATTCTTTGTTTTATTATTTTTTCAAAAATTTTGAAATATTGGAAATTCAAGATATTAGTCGATAATTTCGATTTCAGTTTTACAGCCATTTTTGAATAGAGGTGTGATTTTTCCCAACTTCCCAACAAGCATCAGGAAAGTCACCGGTACGAAAACTAAAGTTAATTAAATATGTCAAAATAGGCGATATTTCGTTCGTAATCTCTTTAGGCTCTCACTGCGTATTTTGTCCGTCCAGATGCTTTTTTTGTCTTTAATTATTTTATTATTTTTTACCTCATGCTCTGTTGTTTTTCTTAAAAAATACAAACTTTTATCAGACCTGTTGATTCATTCTGTATAATTTTATAGATGTGTTATCTTGGCCAATTTTTCCCGAATTTCGCAAAAATATTTATTAAAATAATCTATTGTTATTTGTGACATTTTGCGAGTTAGAAAGTTTAATGTTTTTAAATTTTGAGTTTTGTGAAGGTTTGTTACATATTTTGTTTTTGTATACATTTCCAGAGTGCCTGGGATGTACTTTTACTTATTTTTGTTTAGAAACACCATGTATAGCTTAAACACTCTTTAGTTTTCTTTCGCGCAATTGACCGAGATACCCAGGATAACCCGCACAATTAACTACCAAATATTGTTGGTTGATTACAGAAAATAACAAAATATTTAAAATAAAATAAATAAACTTTATTATAAGTCACTTTTAATATAATATGTTTAGCCGTGACAGCGGTTTCTTAGCACAACTACATCTTCAAAACGTAATAATAAACTAAAATTATTTTACCTATACGGATAGACATCTCAATAGGACAAATGGACCAAAAATTTCGTTTTTTGACAAAAACTCATTCTTGATAAAAAGTTCTTCATCTCGAAAAAATGAAGTCTAGGCAGAAAATTTTTGATTTTTTTATACAGGGTACCCAAAAAATAAAAAAACATGAAATACCATCAAGAATAAACTAACTTTATTTATCATTTTAAAGTACAATGGCAAATAAATTAGGTTTTAAATCCTATTTAGTGCTTATATAAAGAACCCAAGCTATTTGTCCTCATACTGTCATAACAGTTTACCCAACTAATCCGAAAAAAAGGTTTGTAGCATTTCCATGTATGAATTCCTGTTGCACGTGTTCTCAAAGAAAAACAGTCCTATTATCCCAAAATATGGTGTGGAATTTCCTATTTTGGAATAATATGACCGTTTTTCTTTGAGGACACGTGCAATAGGAATTCATACATGGAAATGCTACAAACCTTTTTTTCGGATAAGTTAGATGAGCTGCCATTACAGTATCGGGGGCAAATATACTTTCAGCAAGACTGGTGCCCAGCGCATTGTGTACGCGAAGTTACAGAGTGGCTTAACATAAAATTTAGAGATCGATGGATTGGCTGGTACGGTCCAGTAATGTGGTCTGCAAGGAGTCCTAACCTCACGATTTCAGACGCGTACCTTTGGGGCCGTTTAAAGCAATTAAATTTTAAGCAACCCATTAAAAATAATGTTGATATTTTAAAATAGAGGATTTTACAGTTAGTACAAATGATTTTTTCGAGAAGGTGAGAAAAAGTTATGATCACATTAGACGGCAATTTGAAAAATGCGTCGAACACGGGGGTGGCGTATTTGAATAAATATTAGTTTTTTTTGTTGTGCAATGTTTTTGTTTAATACGTTTTTTATGTAAGTACTGAATAGGATTTAAAACCTTTTTTTAATTGCTATTGTACTTTAAAACGATAAATAAAGTTAGTCTATTCTTGATGGTATTTTATGTTTTTTATTTTTTGGGTACCCTGTATAAAAAAACAAAAATTTATTATTAGATTACATGTTTTCGAGATGCAGAACTTTTTATCAAGAATGACTTTTTGTCGAAAAACGAAATTTTTGTTCCATTTGTTCCATTGGGATGTCTATCCGTGGACATACTGTATAAACAGCACTACCCTAATAAAACACACTTTTTAAATCCTTAATAAAATACGACATGTTTTTTCCTGCCGATTATTTTTTTATAGTGTGTTGAGGTTAAACAGTTTTTATGTAAATAAAGATCTGTATTCTTGTACGTCTTTGAATTCCTCACTCCTGTTTTATATCAGAATCTGTGATCATTTAAGACTATTAAAAAATTAAATTGATTTTATTATTAATTTGTTATAGCATTTTCGAATAATATAAAAAGATTTTTGTCATCACTTTATAATTCAAACCGACCAACTTTCAACTGCCTTATCGTCGACGAATTTAAGAAGTAGTTAAAAACATTTAAGTCCCGAGCGAACCAAACCTTATATACATGGCCCCCGGAGTATGTTTTAAAAGTTGCAGCTATAAATTGTCCCGAAGCGATCCGAGATCTTTCTTATCAGTCCGGGTTTTCTTAGACCAACGGCTCCTGCCGTCGCGGCCCCTCGTCCTGAAAAGTTAAAGTTAGCGCGACTAACTTCCTTCCCCGGAGAATTTCTTGTAGAATTGCCATGCAGTGGCGAATCATTTTGCCGGATTTTTCTTATACAGGGTGATAGGAAAATACATGTATATAATTTTATGGCCAGAAGGTATGTTTCTCGATTGACCACTGACGCCAGGCCTCAGTCGTACGCAAGAAGTCAACCTAGACTCATACCTTCTGAAGATGCCAACCAGTTGTGCTGACGAAACGTCAAGTACACAAAATTACAGACGATGGCATGATTAAAAAAAAAAAAAAAGATTAAGTATATGTTGTTTAACTTGGTTACATCGGAAAATGTATCATTTTGCTGGTAGAGAGCACCTATAATTTTAAAAAGTATTGGTTTTTCCTAAATTTATTGGAAAAGTGCTAAATTATTTTAATATATTTAGGTAGTCAGACACTATCAAATAATCTTTTATGTTCAGACATGGTTCCAAGGCTGGTATTATGGTACGTTCCACAATAATTCGTTTACCTGCTACTGTTAGTCGTAAAACTTAATAAACTTTGGGTACCCGCATGTAGGTTCGAACTTAAAATTTTCTTTATATATTATTGTACCTACTTTTTGGTATATTATGTAGGTTATAAGCAAATTGCAGGTGTTAAATATAAAGCTAAGTCTTTTCGTCTTAGTTCATCAGTCGTTTGGGGTTCGTCAAGGTATTTTCGTGTGTGTTATTGAGCATCCAAAATAGCAAACCTAAACTATTAATATTAGTAGTTAATCCGGACCTGTATAGTATTTTTCTAGATATAAGGAAATGAGTAGACAAATCGATTATCTCCGACTGCAATAAAAATCCTCGAAAGTGATCCTTTATCGCCATGCCAACAGAGGTGAGAATACTTCAGGTCCGCACTTTTAGATATAACCTGGGGCAAATAGGACATCATGAATACTTATATATTATTCCAGTCAGTTAGAAATACGACCCTATACGGTCTGGTACAAAAATTAGGTCAACCTACCCTAATAGTACCATAAAATGCTAATTTCGAGGGTTTTTACTGCACTCAGAAGCAGTCGAGACTTTTAGTCATTTTCTTATATCTAGAAAAATACTATACCCTTTCAAAAGGTGCCGTGCCTACACAATAGATATTTGTCAGGAAACCTATCTATGGTTGGATTTTCCACTGAGGGTTGTAATTTAAATGTTATTGCGGTCAAGAAATCAACGAATTATTGTGAAACGTATCATACTTGAATTACACTAAAACAACAGATGAATAAGGCATAATTATGATCAAATTATGTACCAAAGCGCAATATGAAAAATTAATCGCTCTGAACTGTTTTTCGTCATTTAAAATTTGTTATTAATTTTTTTTTTCAGAAAAATACCCAAGAATTTTTTTTATTTTCTAGAAAGATATACATATAGGATAATTTGTGTAAATTTTAGATTTTTATCACTAACCCAATCAGAGTTATTTGAAGTCAAAATTAGGATAAAAAAGTATTATTTGCGGTTATACTACCAACATATATTAACTACTGGAAAAAAATACAAAAAGTAAAATTTCGCTGATTTTACATTCAATTTGTTCTTTAGTTTTCACAAAAAAAAAGAGAAATAGGTTAATAAACTACTGAACTTAAATCTTTCCTTACAAAATAACAAACAATAAGTTTTTTTTCATTCTTCTTAGAAAAATACTTTTAAAATTATGAATGTTTTTGTAAACCCTTACAATCGCAAAAGACGTGTGCATTAAAACCAAAATGGCAGCCATCAGTAAACTGCTTGAGTTAAAAAAAAATGGTTTTTAGGTCTTGAGATATAGGAAAAAAAATCTAGAAAGTGTCATTATTTTTAAAAATGGTCAAGCAACCAACCTTGGATCACTTCAAATGAAATGATTCACTATATTGTAATACAATTACACAGGGTGTTAATTAGGTATGAACCATAAATAAAACAAACGATTCTTTAAGGAATTTTAAGACGAAAAGTTCATATACACATGGGTCCGCAAATTCTTCGTTCTCAAGATACACAGTGTTAAAATTAAAAAAAAAAAAAAATGTTTTTTCGTAAATATCTTAAATATCTCAGACCTAGTTTTGTTGTAATTTGGCGGTGGGGTTCATAGCATTAAGGTAATTTAGCCCTAACTTAAATAAAATTATTAAGTCTAGTGGAGTCACGAGCCGGATTTGAACGAATATTTGAAGCAAAAGAATGTACGCCACTGACTTTTGTGCAGTTTTTACTATGTTCTTTGGATTAAGTAAATAGAAATACAACCTTTTTGTATCTTGCCAAATTTTCGAGAAAAAAAGACATATTCCATTTAATTGCATATTTCTGTACCATATAAGGAATATGGGAAAATTTCTTTTGAAAAGTATTATTTTTTATTAACAATGATTATTATGTCACAGTAACAACAGAATTGTTAATAAAAAATTATAAATTAAATAATAATTTCCGAAAGAAATTTTTTACCATATTTCTTGTGTGGTGTGCAATTAAAAGGACTTTTTTTCTCGAAAACTAAGCAAGTTACGAAAAAAATTCAAGAGACAGAAAAGTTGTATTTTTATTTGCTTAATCCAAAGAACGTATTAAAAACTGCACAAGAGTCAGTGGCGTACATTTTTTTGTTACAAATATTCGTTCAGATCCCGCTCGTGACGCCAATGGACTTAATAAATTTAATCAATTTAGGACTAAATTAGCTCTAGTTATAAACACCACCGACAAATTACATAAGTTTAGGTACAGATATTTACGAGAAACCAGTTTTTTTTCTTATTTTAACACCCTGTATCTTGAAAAGAAAACTCGCGGATCCATGTTTATATGAACTTTTTGTCTTAAAACCTCTCAAAGAATGGTCTTTTAAATTTATGGTATACAGCTAATTAACACCCTGTATAATTTAGCAAATCTGAATTGCAAAATAAACAAAAGAATAAATGAAAAGCGTTTAAACGGCAAAGACACTGCACTTAAGCAAATCAATCCCATTTAAGCAGTTTCTAATAGTCACCGCCGAGACAATCAAGAGACAATTCACAGAATAGGGTGTCAAAACCATTGTTTTCCAACGCTCATTGAATTGAAGTTTTCGGGTCAGCATTTCATCGCCACTTCGCTAAATCGTGTCCTATCACTAATCAACTCTGATACAATAACTTTCTCTCCCCAGCTTTCGTTCCATTCAAACTTCCGAACGCTTTGCAGACACAATGAGCTTTTTTCATTTTTACATCAAAAGCATTCAAAAGGGTGAAAAAATTATTTTTATTTATGAATACTACAACATCGCTTGACGAATTTTTTGTTCTCTTTTTTGATGGAATAAACGTGGTTTTTGCAGTAAGATAACAGTATTGGATTATTAAAATACGTGCTTTTACTGATCCAATGCTAATTTTATTGTTAATAGCAGTTTAACAAACAGAGATATTAATAATTATTGCCAATTAATATTAGAGTTAGTTACAATATATCGGCGATCGTTTTGTTATTAAATTGTGAAAATAATAATTTTTCTGTTTGTTTTTCTGATGTTTTTTGTGATGTATTTTAATTTTAGGCAACCAATTTGACAGAAGTTTTAATAGTTGTTTTCGAATGACAATATTATATCATCCATTTTTAAAAACCAACAGTATTCGCCCAACATAGATTGGTTCCAGCGTCCCTAGTATCTTGTTTTCATCGTCCTGATGTCCTGGTGAAACCTCTCTCCTTGTTCGTCGCTTACTGCACCCAAATTTTCAGGAAAAGAATTTAAATGGGTGTGCAAAAAATGTATTTTTAGAGAGTAATTTATAGGTTTTCGACAGTTCATCTATGAGGCTTTTATAGTCTTCATCTTTCTTGATGCCCAGAAATCCTTTCACTACACGTACAAAACAAGTCCTAGCAAGATACCTATGACTTCAAATCTCCACAGATATCCCACTGATACTGTTCATATTTAACACGATGTAATATGGTTGCTAAGTTGTCATAGGTTTCTTTGATTGTCACTGAATGGGCTAAAGGAATAGATGGTTTTTTGTTTCCATTATGAAGCAAGACTGCTTTTAGGTTGTATTTTGACTAATCTATGAATAAACGCCACTCGCTAGGATCATTTTGTTTTGACAATCCTAGGTCAAAGAATTTTTTTGATTTACCTTTTTTCCCAGGTTCCGTCGAGTTGGTAAAATGAAATGTTGCTTTCACAACCTTTTAGAACGTGGTAGTGCCAGACCTATTAAATAACACTCCTAAAAGTGTTCTCCGGCTCTGGAATCAACCTATCGTCGGGGTGGCGACGAAATTGACCACTACGCTACCAGAACAAAGACAATTAAGTAGGTTCACTGGTAGTTGGTAAAAATGTTGGGTCACAACTGGTGTTCAGGAAGTTGTGGATCAGATTCTGATGAAGAATTAGAATCACTGGGAAACACGATGCTCAGGTTTAAAGGCGCTATCGGTACCGGTAGTTCCTGAAAATGGGAAACTGGCCTTAGCGCAGAAGGCAAATTAGATACTCTATTTTGTCTCTATGCTTTTGAAATCCCTTCTGTTTTAGTGATGCAAAAGTAGCAATCACTTACATGGTCAGTAGGTTCTCTCCACACCATAGAAACAGCAAACGGCATAAATTTTTTCTTGCGATACATCCACTGCACTAAAATTTACACAACAAACATGAGGAGCCAGTCTTTTATCTTGATCCCCAGTTTGAAACTCAAAATATAAAAAATGGGTTTTTTGGCTTCCTTAGATATAGATCTAGTTTGAGGACTTTATAATAAATCGTCCACATATATAACAAAACTTATCGGCTGGATTTTTGGATTTTATATCAAAATCGACTTTCACCTTGACTGTACTGTAAAGGAGACAGAAACCAACTAAACTTTAGAAAACAATAACACTCCTAAAGGTTCGTACAATACAGTGAAAATAACCCCTCTGCAGTCTTGTTGTACTTTTCGGTCCTAAGGCAGGTAAAAATGATTTCAAAGATCGCATTATATAAAATAGAAGCAGGTACTTGAAAATGGGAAGTGCAAAGCCATTTCTGGGAAAAAGTGTTTTAATAACTTCCTAAATGAAACGCAACATAAGCATTCTCATTGATGTTACAAAAATTATGTCGATTTGTTGTAATAAGTTATTTGTCTTGTTTAAAACAATATTTGTAAAATTCTAGAGTTCTCCTAAATATCTTTGCAACAAATATGAAGTTGGGTGAACTAAAAAATATAAATCCAGTTAAATTGGACAAATACAGATTAATTTCATAAAAGTTACATAAAAATGATTTGGTTGTAACTACTTCAAACAAGTTTTGAATTGGAATTTTTAAAAATGTATCATACAGGAAGTAATCAAAATTTTTCACAGAAAAAACACAATGACAATAGAATGCCATGACTTGGTATTTAAGCAAAACTTTTGATTCTAAATAACTTTTTTTATGCCATTTTGTTTTATTTTCTGAAAGAAGAGAAATTAATTTCTAAAAAGCTTTAATTTTTTTCATTTACGTTGTATATAATATAATGTGTTTTAATAAAACTAACAGCTGCTAATATAGTCTGGTACCAAACACCAAATTTTATGAAGAATACAATTTTCTGGCAAATAAAAAAGTTTCCCATTTGTTTCACACTTAATAGACCACACTGTATATTTAATTTAACACTTCTAGAAAGTCATTTTTTTAAATCTTTTAAAATCCTTCGGAAAACCGTCGTCGGAAGGTAGGTACCCCAAAAAGAATTGTAACACATTTTTACTATGGACCAATTAAAACATTAACTGAAATAAATTGCTTTATAAAAAATAATTTATTTTAGTCGGTCTTAAAATTTTCCCCTGGACATAATTCAAACCAGCCAACTTTCAACTGTCTTATCATCGACGAATTTAAGAAGTAGTTAAAAACATTTAAGTTCCGAGTGATCCAAACCTTATATACATGGCCCCCGGAGTATGTTTTAAAAGTTGCAGCTATAAATTGTCCCGGAGCGATCCGGGGATCTCTCTTATCAGTCCGGGCTCTTAGACCAACGGCCCCTGCGTCGCGTCCCTTTGTCCCTGAATGTTAAAGTTTGCGCGACTAAACTTCCTTTCCCAAAGGCTTTCTTACAGAACTAAACTGCAATGCAGGAGCAACTTCTGGAAAGTTTTTATTTTCTCGAATATGTTCTTTACAAAAGTTTACATTGTTAGAGTTAGAGTACAGGAGAATTCAAGGCCATGCTAAGTTAATATGACAAATATTTCTTACAACTCACAATCAAAAAGCATCAGTCGAAATTAAAAATAGTCAAATGTATTTTAGATTAACTGTTTCTATGTTACAACTGATCTACGAAGTTTATTCAGACGATGTTATCATACCAAAAACATTTATACATAAACATTATGGGCCAAGTTCCTAATATCGTCGGTCTCCTGACATAGTGACGTAACTCATTCACAACTTTTCAGGAGAGCAAGAAACATGAATCTATCAATTTTTAAACTTTTATAATGCAGAGCTTATTAATGCTAGTACTATAATTTTTTTTATTCGAGAAACTAAATGTTTAGGCTTGATTTAGAAGTAATAAAAGCTTTAAAAAATTGGCTTGTTTTGTATATAAAAAAAATAAAGTAAAGATATGCCACGCCATGAAAAACTATATCCTATTATTTTGAGTTACGCCATACTAAATTATAACAAAACACATACCGTAATAATTTAAATTTTAAAGCAATACTTTTTTAAAAAAATAGTAATTTACGTAACAAGTTTCAAAAGTAATATTTTACGAGATGAGTAGAAGCTTGCCTACGGCTCGTCCTGGAATCCTGCGAATCCCGTAATTATCAATCTTGGATAGTGTTACGTAAAATATTTTTTCTGCGGGCGTTTATTATGTTAAAAAGAATCTGGATGAATACATTACTCATAAACTTTTTATTATAAATTACATATAACATAACAATTGCTCTTATGACATTACTTATGAATATTAATTACACAATTATAACAGTTACTTATATTAATATTATTAAGGATATTAACAGAAGTGGCAATATTAAAATTATTATTATTATTAGACGTATCAATATTTGTACTAGTTTTCGAAATATTAATTTCGTTACGGCCCTTTTTTAATCTGTGATGCTATGTGATTTTTGTTTCTCAAAGAATTTTCTATAGTCTGACAAACTTAACTGTAGCAGCGAAAGGAATTTAAACTATTTCGAACGAATATATGTGTGTGTGCCAAGTTTAACTACAAGAAAGCAATAGTACTTACTACTATATACTCAAGTAGTAATTTTAATGTTAAAATATTTTTTTTTACAATAACAAAATAAAATATTGAAAAAAAGCTGAGAATTAAATGTGGTTGTTATATACTTTAATTTTTATTTAATATCTATTTTGTTTTACTAAGGAATATTATGTTATTAGGTAATTA
>JAHBCN010006691.1:0-47357 GCA_019359885.1 Listronotus oregonensis
TTTCTTGCTCGGAAGAGAAATCCGATCTTTTTTGAAGCTGCCGAAGCTATGGATAAAATGTGTTTGTGCCAGTTGAGGTTATTCTCAAAAGTAACGCCGACAAGATTAAACGACTCTTTGTTCTGCAGAACTTGGCCGCTAATATGTAAGGGATGAGCATTTGCAGACTTTTTTCGCGACAGGGAACATGACTGTGTTTTCGAGGCATTAAACTGAACAAGATTTTTGGCGCCCCAATCCAAGATAAGTTTGAGGTCTTGTGAAAGAGATATCTGCATTGACCTGCGCTTGTTTTCGAAATCAGGATTACACGGTGGCTTAAGAAATTGAATACTAGAGTGGGCTTGATTGTGGAAGAGAGAAGATCGTTAATGTGTAGAAGAAACAGCGTGGGTGCCAGCACTGAGCCCTGGGGCACCCCAGCATTAATTTGGTAGAAGCTGGAGGAATGACCATCTACACTAACTGATATACGTCGATTAGAAAGGAAACTGGAAAGCCAAGAGCAAAGCTTAGGTGGAAGACCGTAAGAAGGAAGTTTGTTAAGAAGCCCATCATGCCAGACCTGATCGAAAGCTTTGGATATCTCAAGAGCAACGATCTGGGATTCACCAAGAAACTCAAGGGACTTGTTCCAGTTGTGTGAGTCAAAGGAAAGAAGATCTGCTGTGGATCTACTGTGACGGAATCCATATTGTCTATCATGTAAGATCTTATGTTTTTCCAGATACTTTAAGATTTGGGAATTAATGATTTTTTCCATTACTTTGCAAACAACTGAAAGAAGAGATATAGGTCTATAGTTGGAGGGGAGACTTTTGGATCCTTTTTTGGGGACAGGTTGCACACGTGCAGCTTTCCAACTCTCCGGGAAAATGCCCGTGTCGTAAGAGATTCGAAAGAGGCGAGTTAAGATGGGTGCAAGCTCGGGAGCACATTTTTTTAAAACGATTGCTGGTATGCCATCCAGCCCAGACGATTTTTTAGTATTAAGAGAAGAAAGAATACGCTTGATCTGTTTAACTTTAAAAATTATATCGGACATTTTATGAGCAACAGGGACAACTGTTGGAAGGGGAAGATTAGTAGGAGGATCAAGCGTAGAATTGGCAGCAAATTGTTTGGCAAATAGTTCCATGATCCATCCATGATATTAAATTTTACACATAAACAGTAATACCTTTTAGAAGTCAAATTTAAAAAAGCAGATCAAAGAATTATCCATATTAAAACAAATTTGTAAGTAAACAAAAATGTAGTAAGTTGGGTGTGCCATACAAAAATATTGATAAACCTATTTCAAATTGCTAATATATTCCATATAAATAGAAATATCTAGTGCCCAAAACCTAAAGTTAGGTGTAGTAGTTTTAATGGTTGTATTTGGCAACATATATTTGACTAATATCATATTAATATTTGATATGAGTCACAATTTTAACACGTTAGTATTTTTTAAATATCTGTTCTAACAGAAGTTATTTATTGTTCTTTTATTTTTTATTTTTAATAAAATACCGACTATTGTTAGCAGTATTTGTCCATGATGCTATAAAGTTTTTTACATTGATTATTACAATATACTTTAATTTTTTTTTCGAGAAATAAACTGTTTTTATAGGTTGCCCACTTGCCTTTTGACAAATAGGCAAAAAACCGCGAACTTGCTTGTAATTCAAATCGTTTTAAAACAACTTAGTTAATTGATGATTAAATTGTGTTAAAAATGTAATAAGGTGTTATTAAATTTTTGGGAAATCGTTTAATTCATAGGCCGCAAGTAATTTTTGGTCGGCTACTACACAGATTTCTTGCAGGTCATAGACGATCCTTAAATGTTTAGTACAATTAACTAAAAAGATAACCCTTAAATATTTAACAGTTTTAGTTATCTATAAGCGGTTCCGCCCAACTAATAAAAATATATACAATTAAATTTAATCTGAGAATCATAACAAGGACCCTTGCTTTAATTTTTAATATTATCTATTGCTCTAAATACATACATCTTCTATCTGTTAGAACTTAATGGTTGAAAACAGTACTTTTACCTTCTAACGGTACTCTTCTTGAAACTACCCTTGTTATAAAATTGGCAAAATTGCCAAAGACCGCCTGCAGGGTAGTGGGGGCAAATTTGCCGTCTACCCCATCGCAAAGGGTTGAAGCGGTCCTGAATTCGCATTTGCACGTAAACAGTTGTGCGAAAAACTTTTAAATATTTTAAATTCTTTGTTATTTTTTATTCACTTATAATTTTTTGCTTAGTTTCCCTAGTTGTGCCTATAGCAAGAAGTGTGTGTATACATTGAATATTTATTTGCCAGTTTGTGCTAAGCTATTTTAAAGGTGAGTTAAAAAAATATATTTATATAGTTTTTTGTTGACACTTGTAAATATTCTTAGGATAGATGCAACAAAGTATAAATTTAAACTATCTGCTTGCTTCTTACATACAGGGTATTTCCTAAGTAATCGAAAATATTTAAGTAGGTAATTCCTTCAGTGATTTTATAAGAAAAAGTTTATATTAACATACGTCTATCGTTTCATTTTTAGTACATTTGTATTAAAATACCGTTTTTCTCCCAAACTAGACCGCAACTTAAAAAAAAGCTCAAATATTTTTAAATAATGTGATTATGTTTAAAAGTGTTGTATGCCTGATTAGGTCCCTATAAGTCATACATTTTTTTTACATTTACCTTCGCAAAAAAAAAATAAAATACGTTTATGTCCTGCAAATGTTCAATTCTTTTGCTTAATTTGGTTTATTTTGGGTTTTGTACTCGGTTGAAATCGTGAAATAAAAAGTTGAGCATAGGTTTCCCGTAATCTTTTAGACCCTAAACTATCAATATTCTTTTTTTGTTTAAACAAAACTTTTTCAATTCCGTCTATATACTACATTACAATATATCTTGAAATAATGGAAAAGTAAAGCTTTTTTATGGTAGTCAGTAATTAGAAACAAATACATGGTGTTGCAAAATCATGCGGGACAACGCTTAATGAAAGATTCCTTGATCAAAACTAAGACTGGTATAAAAAAATATTTGGCTTTTTGTCAGGATAAAGATATTTATATATTATTTTTAAAAATTATACCTTTTCATATTTATTATTATGAAGAGCTAGTCTGCTTGCTTAATGAAAGATTCCTTTGTCAAAACTAAGACTAGTATAAAAGAAAAAATATTTGGCTTTTTTCCAGAATGAAGATATTTATATATTATTTTTAAATATTATACTTTTTCATATATATTATTATGAAGAGCTAGTCTGCTTTTGCAATAACAGTAACAAGAAACATAAACAGATTTAATTCTTTTAAACATTTTTTTTTATTTTTAGGTACTATAATAAAATACATATTTTTGTTAAACTTATATGAAAATAGAAATTAAACTTACTTATAAGCTTTGGCAACCCGTTAAAATAAGAGTAGTATGTTGTATAAAGATTGGTCCCAAAGGGCCCTAATTTTAAGATACAAAGTATAAAACGAAAATTTTTAGAATAAGGATATTCATTTTTTTTTAAATTTTAAATGTTACGGCGTTAAATTCATCAAGGTATTTTAAGAGTACCTTTTTTATGTATAACACAGTAGAGAATAAGTATTATGTACCAAATCAGCAATAATATTAACACCAAAGATATATGACGAAATAATAGTTAATAAAAATGAATAAAATTACCCGATGCTACGCCACTGATCAATAATTGTAACAATAGTTTATTATCAAAAGGTATAACTCAGTTGATGTTCTAACTATAGCAAGGTTTATTTAAATAAAAAAATTGATTTAAGAAATAGGGGGATAATCGCAGTTCCGAAACATTTTTTTTTCACCCCCCTTATTTTTAAAATGGGTCATTTGTAAGCTATATATACATTTTTGGCCCAGAAATCTGCTCCTAGGCGTTGTCCTGTGGTTTTTAAAACACCCTGTTATGTTTTACTTTACGAAGTTTAACTAATGCTATATTGTGGTATAATAGTCGTTTGGCGTTCTCTGAACGGTGATGTCATTACCTTCACTCAATGACAATATTAATACTTGAAAGCTCGAGAGACTTTATTTTCTGCCGTTAAAAGAAATCCCTATTTTTAAAATCAATTTTTTTGCAGATGCATCAAACATTCCACAGTTCGGTCATACATTCAGTACCATATGTTCCATTTAACTATCATCCCAAAGTAAACTTAGAATCGCCAGAAGAGTGTTACGTATTAGATCTATCAAAAAAACGGACATCATCTCCCGATTACACGTACTGCTATCCCAGTCCAAAATCGAGCCCGAACCATGGGGAATGTGAGCCTTTAAAATATTGTTCACCAACTTCAAAACTTGAAGAAACTATAGAAAAGGAGACAAAATTTGTAAGTCAGTCATATTATGATTTTTCTTCTAAAATTTTACAGGAAGATAAGGAGAAGCGTGAAGGCGTTATCTGCTATACACAAGCATGCCTAAAAAGTCCAAGTTGTAGTTCGGATACTACATCAGAAGCATCATTTAAATCAGGCGTAGATACTACATTGTCACCTAAAAGTCATTGTAAGATGCCTCGGCCGTTTAAAACCTTACCAAAAGACTCGTTGACGTTAGCATTTAGTGTCATGTCCCAAATAAATCCGTCTTCGCTAATTTTAGATGATAACGATCCTGATCCAGAAATTACAAACAAACTTATAGAAGACTCAATGAAGAAATACGCTGAATTTAGAGAAAAAATGTTAGCGAAGCTACATAGCACTAATACCAGCACAAATAAAAATATGAGAAGGATGCAAAATACTAATTGCAGATCGCAAGATCCGGAATATTTAGAGAAACGGCGAAAAAATAATAGCGCTGCAAAAAGATCAAGAGATGCGAGAAGGAATAAGCAAGATGAAATTGCTATAAGAGTTGCGTTTTTAGAACAGGAAAATATTATGCTAAAATATAAAATTGAATCAGAAAAAGAGGACTTGCAAAGGCTGCAAATATTAGCCACAATGGACAAATAACATTTTTAAAAATTTTATTTTAAAGTAGGTGCCTGTTACCAATTCGCATACAAAAATATTAAACCTATTTTTTCATAAGTAATATCGTTACCAGGTATTTAAGGTTTTTTAGTGTAAAATATATAATTTTAAGACTACGGCTTTAAAAGTTTTTCCCATTTCTATCACTAAATGAATTTAGTATTATTAGGTGATAGAGTATTGGAAAAAGTACTATAATATAATTCTAATTCTGTAAATAGCTAATAATGGTATTTTTAAACCGGTATTTACATAAAGTAGTTTTTTACAAAATAAGATTATTTTTTTCATCTAGTTTTCGTTTTAATTGTTGGCTATTATACTTTTAAATTTTATCAGCCTAAACAGTCACTTTAAAAAAAAAAAAAAAGAAAATACTAATCGCTACCAATATGCCAAAAAGTTATTATCTTTTTTTTAATAAGGAAAAATCTTTTATTTTTTTAAATAAAGTCATTAAATCTATTTTATAATTCAGTACACAATGTGAAAAATTTTAAATTCATAGAGGTTTTAGAAAACGTATCAAACAGTTTTATTCCACGTTAGTTTAAAAGAAGTTGTATTTTAAAAATGAATATTTTTATTATTTTTTTATTCATTTATGTTTAAAACTGTTGTTTAGATTTTGGATCATATCTTGCGTATTTGACTATTTCTAAAAAAGAAGTTTTTTAAAAACTCACCTGCTAAAACCTAACTATGATTTTTGTTCTACCAGTCAATTAACAAAAAAATGACAAACTATTGCCATTTATATGCTCTTTATTAATTTACTTACAAATTAAGTGTTTGTAATAAGAAGAACTTTATTTGTTCAAAAAATTTTTGTTCACAAAATATATCCAAAATGTTACCCAAAAACTTAAATGGCGAAAAGAAAAAATCTTAATCTAAATATAATAATTTTAACAGTATACACACAGATTTTTATGACGACTAAAATTTTCTGAATAATAAACATATGTTTTTCCTTCATTTTAAACCGTAAACATGTAAATTGTACAGGGTGGCTCCGATTTTCAAGGTATGCGGAGAAGAGATAGAACAAATGTGATGGCACGTTTTCGAGTTCGACTTTTGAAACAACTGCATCGGTAAAAAATGATCGCGACTGACTTGGTTCGTTTTAGGGATACAGGACATTTTTTGAATTTTGACAGTTATAGTACACTTTTCTATCTCGGATGTTAGTAAAAAGATTAGAAAAAAATGATACATATCATATTAATTTAGGATTTTGCGTAAAATCCAGTGGCTTATTTAATTATTTTTTTATCAGTTACGTTTTGAAAGATATGATGCAAAGTTGCCTTTTTTACATGGGACACCTTACATGCTATCTGACTATTTATTTTTAAAAAAATTGGTTATTTGTAAAAAAAGTTGAGGAGCAATTCCTAAGATTGAAATTTTTTACACCCTGTATAAAATCTACATTTCAATAAACTTAGCTAATTACTTTCATAAAAAAATAAATAATATTTATAAATTACTAGCTAGTTGCTCCTATTTATTCATTCCTTTTTTTAATTAAACTAAGTACGCATTAAGTTTAGTAGAGTGCAACTTGGCTTACAACTAGATGACCACTGCAATATTTGGTATTATATTTAAGCAAGAAATAAGGATTACATACTTTAAGCTTTTTGTGTTCTTAAATATTGATTTAAATTAAATGGAGTTTAAAAACTTTTAAATATATAATATTTTTTAAAGTTTATATTGAGAGCGGAAAAAAAGTGAAAATAATTTACAGATGTATCTCCCTAAATATCTAAAAAGAAGGCAACCAAGCGTTAATGCTTTTAAAAGACTAGATGAACATCTAGTGACCTATGGATCGTTAAAAAACAATAAACAAATAGTTAAATAATAAGAAATAATACGTATTAAAAAAATAATTAAAAAAAAATAAAACTGAATACAAGGAGTGCAGAATTTAAGTAATGGGTTTTTAATGTATTTTTTCAATAATTTCGTTTTTTTCCACAAATATATTTTTTGAATAACTATAAAGTGTGTAATATCACTAATAGGGTTCCGAGACAAATCAAGTTGACCGCGATCTGTTTTCACCGTTCCAGTTGTTTCGACAAGAATGATTTGCTCTCTTGTAGTTTTCCCAATACTGCGAAAATCCATAAAAAAGGCGTCACACTGTACATGTAAAAAATGTATTTGGTTTTAAAGTACACCATAAAAATAATTTTAAATTACCTATAATATTTAATTAAAATAATATAGAATTGTTGTATATCTTTAAATAGATATTACAAAAATTATTGATTTGTGTACTATAAGGTTTTCAATAAAAAAAAACAAAAAGTAAAATAAGGAATAGTATAGATAGCAATGTAGAAAGCATACATAAGTAACGATGTTATTTATACCGTATTTAAAAATCGTGAATTGGCAGGTACCTTCTCTACAAATACAGGGATGCGCAAAAGTCCGGAATAAAATTAATATCTTTTTAACCAGTAACTTAGGAAAAAAACGCTGAAACACGTAAATTGATTTTAAATTGTACGCATTTTTTGGCAATAAAATGAAATATTTTTTTTTAACCCCTTAGCTGCAACCCTTCCCAACTTTTTTTTTTTCAAATGCAAACCTATGTCGTGTATGAGCTCATTGAAAAGCTCGTAAAAAATGGAATCTGACCATACCCTTTCTTTTTTTTTAAACTTATGTGGTTACCAGGAAATGAGATATAACTCTTTTAAAAACAAAAAAGTTAGAAATACCTACTTAGTGCTATCTACGGGTGAATTAACGTTGCAAATAAACAAACAAAGTGGCATTCAGCATTAATGATGTACACTGCTCAACAATTGCTAAGGATCCTCAGTACCTAGTTTCTAAAAGTTTACAAATTTTAAGAACAGACCAACCTGGACAGGCAGCACAACAAATTTTATTGATTATGTGTAAAACTGATAACGTAATCTAGCATCAACATTCTTTGAATTTATTTTTTCAGAAAAAAATTACACATAAAATTAGTTATAATCCCAAGAAATTGTTGAGCAGTGTACTTCAGAAAGAGAAAAAGGTTGTTAAATTTTTTGTACCAAATTTAATGCCCTGATAAGAAAACTTTTTTTTGACTCATTTTTAATATTGTGGCATTTCTGGGTAAAATTAAAATCTGTTTAGTTTATTAATTATGTACCTTCAAAGTGTTCTTTTTTAATTTGCCAAATAAAAATTTTATTGTCAGAGAGGCAGCGTATCGAAGTCTTGATATTGTTGGAATGTGGGGATAGAATGCGGAGTCAAAGTGAAGTGTCTACTTTATTTAATGCAAAATATTCGGAAAATCACATTTCCCAGGCTAGTGTGAGTAAGATCTTACACAAATTAGAAGAACATGGTGCAGTGAAGGACTTGCCCAGAAGTGGCCGGCCACATGTTTTAGACGAAGATCAAAAATTGGACATTGCCGTATCTCTGCAGGAAGATCCACATTTGTCAACGGTTTCATTAGCCCAAAACAATCCTGCGTCTAGACGTACGATTGGGAGGTTTTTGAAAACAGAAAAATACCACCCATATAAGGTATATCTTGTCCAAGAGCTCTTGGAAGATGACTATGACAGGCGTTTGCAATTTTGTGAGGAAATAATGAGGCGATGTGACGAGAATATTGGGTTTCCACTGAACATACCCTTTTCGGACGAAGCTACTTTTTATTTAAATGGAGTAGTTAACAGTTATCGATTCTGGAGTCAGGAAAACCCACACTGGATATGCGAAGCTCATACGCAGCGTCCTCAGAAAGTAAATGTTTGGGCAGGCATCATCAACAACAGAATATTAGGGCCATACTTTTTGGAGGGAAATCTTACAGCTGCACGCTGTTATGTTTCCCAATGAAGCAGATCCAGCTTTCCCAACTGAAACACTTTGGTTCCAACAGGACGGCGCTCCCCCACATTTTGGTATTAACGTCAGAGAATATCTCGATGAAATATTTGCAGGACGCTGGATTGGACGACGTGGTACAATTGAATGGCCGCCACGATCCCCAGACTTAACGCCATTAGATTTTTTTTTGGGGATATCTGAAAGACAAGGTTTATCAAAATAGGCCGGCTAATATTAAAGACCTAAAAAACAGAATTAGAGTGGAATCACATTACAAACCGGCTGAGGCCATTCGGAATTCCGTAGACGGGTTTTACCATCGCCTAGGAGCCTGCCAAGTAGAGGGTGGAGGCTTTTTCAGCATCTGTTACGTTAATTCACCGTAGATAGCACTAAGTAGGTATTTCTAACTTTTTTGTTTTTAAAAGAGTTTTTTCTCATTTCCTGGTAACCACATAAGTTTAAAAAAAAAAGAAGGGTATGGTCAGATTCCATTTTTTACGAGCTTTTCAATGAGCCCATACACGACATAGGTTTGCATTTAAAAAAAAAAAGTTGGGGAGGGTTGCAGCTAAGGGGTTGAAAAAAAAATATTTCATTTTATTGCCAAAAAATGCGTACAATTTAAAATCAATTGACGTGTTTCAGCGTTTTTTTCCTAAGTTACTGGTTAAAAAGATATTAATTTTATTCCGGACTTTTGCGCATCCCTGTATTCATAGTTGGTCATATATATCCAATGTTGTGAGAAATCTTTTTAGCTCTATAACATATTGAAAAGACACTTTAAATAGTGCTGTAAAAGTTGCATATTTAAACTATTTTACATTTTTTTTTAAATAAATATTTTATCTTAAACGCAAATCTTTTAAAAAATTCTCATAAAAATATATGTTTAACACACTATGCTAAACTATAATCCATTTTCGTTAAATAATATCTAAAAAACAAGATTTTCTTACTTTGACCAACATTGTTTATTAATTATTTTAAGTTAATAAAAAATGAATTGCATTTTTTATTAAGTTTTTTAAAATAATTTTACTATTGCATCACTTTCAATATTAATTAATATCATTATTGATATATACAGGGTGAGTTAACCATAGAGTAAAGTTCATTAGCTCATTTGTTTCGACAATTACATAAAAACGTTAGTCTTAGAGAATGTGAAGATGCTTAGTTTAAAATTATTTTTAAGTATAGCGGGTGGCTCAAGAAAGCCTGGCGAAAGTAATATATAAGTTCTTTTTAATATGTTTTTTTTAGATTCTACCTAAAATTTTTTAAATATTTTAATTTAATAAATATTAGTTTTTTCCTTATAAAAAAAATATAGAACCGCCATTGTTTCTGAAGGTGAAATACTTATATTTGCTACAAACATTTTATAGGTATGACATAACTAACCAATAGAAAAAAAAGAAAATTTTTCTTCATGTCGAACATAATCCCCACGTCAGTAGCCGTCAATGAGCCAACTTATGTGGCACATCCCCATCTTCCTCTAATCGCATCACGAGAAAATACAAATAGCATCCTTTCCATATAAAGCTACACCCAGAACTTCTAGACCGTGATTTTGCAGAACGAGTAAAGGTCTGTACCATTATAAATGTAGCCATAGAGAAACCGATCAGAATTTTTTGCCCAAAATAATGTTTTTCGATGAAGCTACTTTTTAAAGATTTGCGGTTAACCGCCCAATACCTATTTTTTAAAAACCTTTTTATTTTTTCAAATATGAGTTTTACTTCAAAAAAAAGCGGTTTCAATTTTTTTAATTAAAAACTATATTTTCTTAAAAAATTAAAATATTAGAAAAGTACTAGGTTACATGTAACTTTAAAAAATAAATGTGAATTTTATAAAATCATTGAATAACAAAGACAACAGTTTTTTAAACATTTAAACTGCAATCAGTAAATTTAACAACGGTCATCACTTGGCAATAGGAATTACTGAAAATTCGATTCTTTTTATTGTTATCTCTTCACCCCCCTAATATATTTAAAAATAATTTAAAAACATATTTTTTTACTTTTTAAATAAAGAAAACTTTAAGGTTTGGTTAAGGTTTTTAAATATTGGAACTTTTACATATTAAGAAATTAAAGAATTGTTTATTATTTAGAAATTTTATAAAATATTGAAAAATCAGATAAAAAAAAGTAAAAAATTTTATTTTATTTTATAATAATTTTGTTTGTGTAAAATTCAAAAGTTTATTTATTATAGTTATTTATATATACATTTTATTATATTTTTTTAATAAATGGAATCATTTTCAACTGTTTTTAAAAACCCCTTTCCAAAATTTCTATTTTTCAAATCTAGAATTTAAAAAGAAAAAAAAAAAAAAACTGGCCGAAAAATAGTAGAAATGGTATTTTAATTTTTAAAGTTTTTTATTACGAGTAATTATTAATTTGCAAGTGTCAATTTGTCAGCGAAAAAAAATAGTGATAACAATTAATAAGTAACTTTAAAACATAAATTTAACGATGCGGGGGGTACCTCTTCACCCAATGGCTATCAACCACCCGCCGCTGAACTATAATAACATTGCTATAACGAAAAGAAAATGGCTATTGTAGGGTGTAATCACAAAATTGTCTTCAGTTTTTCAAGCAGGGCCTGATTAGGCGTAAAATTAAAATAGAAGCAACATTAGGAGATCTTTTTAAGGCTATTGCTGTGTCCTGCTTAGGCTTTTTATTGATATTAAAGGAACAAGTGAAAAACAATTCTAGGCATCTATAAAGTAAAATTTTACAGAACAATATGTTTTAGCATAAAAATAACACATATTTTGAATATATTTGACGTAAGAAAAAGAAATTGTCTCGTTTAGGTTAAAGGTTATAACATTAATTTTTCTTTTAAAAAATTTAACAGAAAAATTAAAAACAGTTCCTGATTTGGAGGTTAGAAGTAAGTAAGAAAACCAAATTAAGGTGTTAGTTAGAAAAGTCAATTAAGTAACAAAAGCACAGAAGGAGAAGTATTTAGGATATTTTTAAAATTCTTCTTTTATTTTGAAATCTTTTCTTAACATGAGGTTGTCTTTGAATTTAAAATTTAACATTTTCCAGGTTAGTTACCTAAACGAAACCCCGAACAAAATTTAAGAACTTGTGATTTAAAGCGCCTTCCTGTAATCCGAAAACAGCTGGCAAAAGCTGGCAATTTTTTCAAAATGCATAAATTTACATCAAAATTTGGGATTAAGCTCACCTTGACCTTCTCTTCAAAATCTATATTATGCCGATGGACGCTTTTTATTTTTTAGGTGTGAAAACTACCCTTTATTGCTAAAACCTATAAAACTATACATTAAAGCTTTAGTTGCGTAAAACTTGACAAAAATAAGTTAAGCAAGTAGTATTTTGTTTCTTTAAAATATTATTTAAAACATTTTAGCCCTTAAAAATCAACCCTTATTATGATTTAAAAAAATTACACTCAAAAATAATTATATTATCACAGTTTACATAAAATTAGGCTCATATAAATTAAAAAATAAGTATTTAATTCTTTGAAAAAATATTTAATATATTTTAACCCTTATTATGATTTAATAAAAAAATGTTTACTCTAGAAAAATTAACATATTGTCACATAGTCGTAAGTAAAAAATGCGACTGCTCAAAAGTATGACTAATTTAATTTTGTAATTTTGATGAAAACTTCTTTAAAAAACATTTTGTTGGTTTTTGTAAGAGCTTTAAGGTCCTATATATTAAAACTATTTAAAACCCTTACTTTTTTTATAGGGGTGAGTTTAAAGGGCTAAAACAAGGTACTGCTCGTCTATACACACACGTTTTATACGTTTATATTTCACTTAATTTCCGCCATGCAGTAAATTAAAAAAGCAAAATATTTGTAACTAGATGAAAAGCCTGTCTCCGCCAGGCGAGAGGCAATATTAAGTAGTCTCTGTCTCCGTAAGACGCCTTCCGTACGGTTAACGGTAAAAAAACACTTTTTTGCTCCTATTTTTGTCCCGGGGCGAAATTCAAAAAACGGGCTTCGTTAGGTTCTAGCCACTGCTAAAGACTACCGAACGGAGGTAAACGGGGCGCAAAAATATCTCTTTTACCTGCACGTCTGTAAGGTTATGTTTATATCAAAAGGCCCAAAAGGGGGCCCAAAACCCCTTTCCAAAGGGGGTGTGGGTCAGGGCAGGTAAGAATTCTATAATTGACACTAACAATTTTTATACTCCCAACCAGTTTTAGTTTCATTTTTTAAAAATTAAATTAAGTATTCTGAATAAGTTAAAGGGATCCTTCTGATTTACAACTGTAAGTAATACCTTATAAGTATTTTTCCAGTTTTCAGGGAAAGTTTGGAATGATCTTATAAATAAAATTGTTTTTAAAACTCTACCCTTTTTAAAAGGGTAAAACGCAAAAGTTTTTAAAATTATAGGCCAGTAACTGAAGACCTGAAGTACCAAAGCTTAATAAATCTGTACGGTTTCATTTGTATTAGTGTCAAGTTTATTCGATTCCGACGTGGGAACCCGCTGAAAACCCCCTTAAAAAAAATGTTTTTCCCCGCGAATATTCAGCAAAATATAGAATTAAAAATTTTTTTTCCAAAACCCAAAATAAGATCACTTCGAAATCTACAAAATGGTCCAATTTTTCGCAACACCAAAAATTTTCGCAAAAACGGCCGTGGAAAATCCCTAAAATTCACACTGGATAGATGGAAGTAGGCTAAAAAATGCAGATGGCCAAAACAATTTTCAGAAAGATGGTAAAAGGGAAATTTTCTGGGATCTTGAACACCCCTAAAGGGCCCATTATAAAAAAAAAATGTTAATAACAAACCATTTTTTTTTAAAAAAATCTTTTATATAATAAGATACTCCCAAAAATTGTGAAAAAACTTTTACCCCTTTTTTTAAAATTCTAGAAAAATTAGAATGGACCCAAACTCATATGCAATAAAGTTGGGTTTTCCCATTCCGATGAACTTTTTAGATTAAAAAAATGTACATTATTCCAGTAATGAAACAATTCGTCTGCCCTTATAAAAAATCGATGAAGATAGCGGCCTTCTATCGTTAGGCGGCAGCCGAAATAAGGGCACTTTGGGTCGTTTCTCGAAACTATCGATTTTTTTGAAAAAATTATAAGGACCATTTTTGTAGACTACAGGGCATTTTTCATTTTTTTTTAAAACAAAAATTCCCAATTCGCATATTTTTGGGAGATATTACGGAAAACCCATTTTTGGCCTTGAGGTCATTTTCAACCCTTTCCCCCTGTTAATGTTTAAACTTTTTTTACCAAAAACATTCCCCAAAAAACCCAAAATTCGCCCAGGGGGAAAATGTAAGGTTATTGGCTTTGTCCTTATTTAGGTACTGGAATATACCTCACTGGGATAAACACAAATTTTTAAAATTCAAAAATTTTGGGTTTTTTTGTCTTGATAGTAGTCACTATTCCCTTTTTTTTCCTCAATTTTTCTTTCTACTACTTATTTTATTTAAGACACTGTAAAAGTTTTTTTAAAAAAAATTTCTTTATTTTTAAACAAACGGTAAAACAAATTTAACATTAATTGTTTAAAAATGTGTGTATTTTTATTTCAATAAAAAAATATTTTTCAGTTAAAAATTTATTAATTAAAATTTAAATTTTCTAAATCAAAGTAAACCAAACATTATTTAAATTTTTAAGTTCTTATTGAAAATAACGTTTGGGTTTAAACAACTTAAATATAAGGCTAAAAAAGAAATTTTATTGCATTTTAAAACACTAAATAAACATTTTTAATCGAACAAATGAATAAAGTATTTAACTAAATAAAACATACATTAATGATTTTCAATATCCACATAAATACAAATTCTATTCTTTACTTTTATAGATTTACAATTTTACAAAAATACATACATACTTAATTACAGTTTTGATGTAGCCATAGCTATCTACTATATAACATGCTTTGCAAATGGGCGTTTCTTTTTCCATTTCCGCTAACTTTACTCGTAAGAAATTTCTTGCTCCAAAAACGACACTCGAATTGCAAGTTCGTCTTCTTCTTTTCTGGATTCTCAGATTTCCTGGCGGCTTCTTTTATTTTTCTTCTTTTTCCAGTATTCCGGGTCGTTACTTTTCGATGTCAATTGTCTTCTCATATTTTATTAAGTTCACTGTTTGAGGTTTAAGCTGACTTAAGCAAAGCTCTCTATATTGAGCATATGCTGACGCTGACATTGTTTCCTTTCCCAGTCCATACTCTTTCGGTAGTGGCATATTTTAATGCTAATTCCATAGAATTTTTGGTAAATTTTTAAATGGCCTTTTATTTTTTCATTTGAGGCAAAAATGCGGAATTAACACAAGGTTTTCAGAATAATACACTGACGTAGAAGAATCAGGGCTCATCCTACGTTGATTTAAATCACATGGACATACCATTGGTCTAGCACAAACACTAGTTGGTACAGTTAGTGGCGTAATTCCTAAACGGCATAATGGTTGGGGCAAATTAAAGCACTTGTGGTAGACACTAATGACTCATACCTTGTATTCATTTTCAACACAAAAAAAAATCACACTTTTAAAAATAACCTCTAAGTAATGTTTCTTTATTAAGAGAGAAAAGTCAGGAACTGCCAAAAGTTGAGTAATACTATTTTAAGGTACGTATTTAGGTAAAAATGAAAATGCATTTTCGGTTTTTAAGTTGCAGGGTCTATTAAATTTTATCACCATTTAAATTATATGATCCAGTTTTCGGTCAGAATACTTTCTTGTGGGATCATGGTCAAAAATCATAAAGGCACCCTCGGTGTCAGGTTTTGAAGCTTTATAGTATTTTGAAGTTATAAAGGAAAGCAAAAAAAGGTTGTAATGATGATGTTTGCAAACAAAATATGAATTATGCAAAATTGAGGCTACAAAAATATTATAATGTCACATTACGTCTGCTTTTATTCCATGGTTTATTGTAGCCCGAAAACCTTGGCGCTTAGACATCAAATAACCATATAAATGAGTCTCAAATAGTCAATAAAATAACGGAAAAACGAAATCCTTGTTTGTTTAAACTTTTGTGTAAACTTTTTTAAAAATAAATAAATCAATGCAGTTTGAAATTTTTACAAAAAAAAGAAAATCTCGCAAATTATGTTTTTACAGTAACATTCCTAATATCGTTAGTTCCGAAATTTCAGTAATCAATAGAATTCTCTGATATCCCAGGTGGAGTGCGTGGGAAAATAATTAAGCAACATTGTCAACTAACCAAACATATTGCTTTTAAATACTGACGTTTGATTTGTTCTATTTTCACCCATAATGTAACGGTCGCGTAAAAAATATTGGGTTAAAAACAAGTTATATTGTGTAACTCTATACTTAGAAAATTATGCGAATTTATTTTTAAAAAACAATTGAATATATCAGGCTGGTTATACTCTATCCGGGAACAGAATATTACTTATCCGGTCAAAATAGACATTCACTCTTGCATAAATTCACAGAAGCTACAAATTTTTTATAAACGTAAAGGATACCATTATAATGAAATTGTGAAAAGTCCCCATCGATCCCATTTGCGCAAAAAATTTTATACAAGGTCAAAGTTTGCGAAAATGATTTTGGATTTTTGGCGAAACGGTTAATTTAATAATAAAAATGTAGATTATGTAGTTGTCTATAAATATTGTTTGAACAATTTTTCGCCCAAAATTTACCATTTCTGAAAAAGCGATTCTAATATTTTCAAGTTTTTCGACTATGCGCCGTTTCCACTACCTGTGAGGGTAGTGTACTTGACGTTTTTTAACGTGGTTTCCCCAGTGGGTCTACTCCACGGTCTATTCCCTTAAATCCTAGTAAAAAAAAAGGTCTTCTTATTCAATATCTATGATGTACCCATTACGTAAAGCCCCTATTACTACCGTCCAAAAGTATTTACATTTATATCCCGCATTGTCTGCAATACATTGAATAAACGTGCCAATTTGAGGTGGACGATGAAAAACTGTTGATGTCGGGGACATCATAGTTTTATTAAGTGCGCATATATCAAAGTACGAAAAAATTTGTATGAGACCTTTTGAGGCAAATCGGAGGAGAAAAAGTGTAAAAACAATTTTTGTAGACAATTATATGATCTACAATTTTTGTCAAAACTATTTTTTTCATTAAACTTGGCTATGTCCTTTAATCAGTATTTTATGGAAATAAAATTAACCAAAATGATCCAAGACTAACCAGAACGAATGGCTTTAAAGGTTTTATCTGAAACTTTAAAAATATTAAACGCAATAGTATAAATTTACGCAATAGACTTAAGACAGCAACAAAAAAAAAAGCATGAATTTATATTATAAAATAAGATAATTTTAAAAATAATAAATTGGGGGAAAAAAATTTCGATAAAATAACCGGAAAAGTGTCATTAGTGTATTTGTCCTGGAATTTATTTTTTTATGTATTTTCATATAATCATTCATAGTAAAAAATATTATTTTACAATCAATTTGCCATTACAAGTTTATTATAAGGGGTTAATATAATTTATACTGATCGATAACCATCGAAAATCCGTTAATATTGTGTACATAATTATTTATCTGCTCTACCAGGTTGTAAGGAATGGGGTACCTGGTAAGTCCTATGCCCAGTTTTGAAAAGGACATGAATAGAATAAAACCTTTTGCATTCTCTTTGGGGAAACAGGTCAGCTACAAAATGTCGAAAAGGGATATTGGATCTACAAAAAGACGTGTTTTTACCCCATTTTTTACCCTTTTTACCCCCAAACATAAAATTATTTTAAAAACTATTCTTTTCTTATTTTTATGGTTGTTATAGGTTTTTTTGGCAACTGAATTCGATATGATATTAGAAATTACATTTGAGGGCTTAGAAGGGCTAAATATACCCTTTTTTGCCCCCTACACCCCTCAAACATACATTGTGCTAAAAAAAAGTTTTTCCCCATTTTTAATGGTAAATATAGGTTTTTTAAGCTACTGAATTCGAATATGATATTAAAAATTACATATAAGGGCTTAGAAGGGCTAAATTTACCATTTTTTTACCCCCTACACCTTTCAAACATACATTTCGCCAAAAAAAGTATTTTTCTCATTTTTAATGGTACTTATACGTTTTTCGGCCACTGAATTCGAATATTATATTACAAATAACATTTTTTGTGGATTTAGAAGGGCTGAATTTACACTTTTCTTACACCCACACCAACTTACATTTCAGTAAAAAAAGTTTTTCCCTATTTTTAACGATAAGATAGGTTTTTCGGGACACTGAATTTAAATTTAATACCAGGAATAATAATAAGTGGGTTAGTTTTGGTTAGCTTACCACTATTTTAATTTTTTTTGCCCTATAGACATTATTTTTTTTTAATTACCGTTTTCTTGTAATTTAAAGGGATGATGTAGGTTTATTGGGTCGTTAAATTCAAATCTTAAGTCAGAAACGATATGCAAGGGGTTGAATTAAATTTCTGTAAAATTAAAATTTGTTCTTATTTTTTTGATGTGGATTAATATAGCCCGAAAAAATTTAAAAAAGCGATTTTTCTAAAATACGAATTTCTTCATTTCTTAGCGAAATGTATGTTTTAGGGGTGTGGCGGTTAAAAAAAGGATGAAGTTAGTCCTTGTAAGCCCTCAAATGTAACTTTTAATATTATATTTGAATTCAGTTGCCCAAAAAACCTATATATGTACCATTAAAAATGGAAAAACACTCTTTTAGCGAAATGTATGTTCTAGGGGTGTAGGGGGTAATAAAGGGTGAATTTAGCCCTTCTAAGGCCTTAAATGTAATTTCTAATATCATATTTAAATTCAGTGGCCCAAAAATCTATATGTGCCATTAAAAATGGGGAAAAACTTTTTTTTTAACGAAATGTATGTTTTAGGGGTGCAGGGAATAAAAAAGGGTTAATCTAGCCTTTCTAAGCCCTTAAATGTAATTTCTAATATCATATTCAAATTCACTGGCCTAAAGAAGCTATATTAACCATTAAGAATGGAAAAAGAAACGTTTTTGTTTTTTTTTATACCTATTAAATACTCTATGATTTTTTTAGTTTAACCAATACACTACGATTTTGTTAAAAATTTTTATTAAAAATTTAGATAATAGATGACCAAACGTGTCTAGGTTAATTGGTGAAACTTGCTCAGACCTTTTTTGTCCGATGTTATCCAATTATTTATTAGCATTTACCACTGCAATTCGGTATTAGAAATCAGTTTAAAGAATTTAAATATGATGTGTGTGTCAATGAAATACTTACAGGTAAAATATTTATTATTTTTCTTAGCGATACCTATATAAAAATTTATGTTTATGTTAAATTAATAAAATATATAAGAAGGTAGTAATCTTTCTATTTTACTAAGTTTTCGATAAATATGGGAATATTGGTGTATCTATAATAAATTCTATTAGTCTAGGAGAAATCGGCCAAAAACTATTCCACCTGAATTTTTTTATACCATCCTCTTTAAATTGCCTACTGATATATATATATATATATATATATATATATTATATATATATATATATATATATATTAATATATATATATATATATATATATATATATATATATATATATATATACATATGTACATGTTGTCATGGGGCAACCTGGTGCCATATTGTTTAAACCAAAATGGTTTAAACAATTGCAAAGGGTTGTTATTTTCCAACCGAACATTTTTTTTGTTAGATTAATTATTAAAATTTAAATAAAAAAGGTCCCATTACCTTTCACTCTAATGTAAATATTTTTGGAAATACGAATTTTTAAAGGTTTGAAAAATCTCATCACTTTTGCCCCTTGAAAAGATATTAAAAAAGAATAAAATATAAAAAATATTAATTTTTTTATTTCTTATACAGCATATATTTAGTTTTTATTTTTATTTAATTAAGATTTGAAAAAATGTCATTGTTTATATCTGTTTTTTGATTGTTTATTATGCGCGCTCACAAGTATGCGTCCCTTACTTTTAAGTCTCTGACTCCTACGCTGAATTGGCCCCTCTGTGTCCTGAATCATTATTTATCATTTATCTTAAAAACTAATAACTTGATTAAAATTGTTAAAGAAAGCAATGTTATTAATAATTAATATATCTATAATTTGTTTTTATAAGTTTTTTTCCTAAAATCAATTTTACAAAAGTTATTAAAGCTATATTTTCCTTGTAACTATGAATTTTTTTATATCTTGTATGTATAATATGTATAATATGTAAACAAATTACCCAAACAATTCAACTAGGCATTGAAACATATATTCCTCACACTAAAAAGAACCCCACAACTTCAAATCACAAACCGTGGTTTTCTAAATCCTGTGAAAAAGCCAGACTTTTAAAAATTCAAGCCCACAAAAATTTCCCAAATCCCAGTCCCGAAAATCGACAGGCTAGCATCGAAGCGAAATCAATATAAACAGACCATCTCAGAAGCAAAGACCGGGTTTTTAGCGGGGTACAAAAATCATCAAGGTGTCAAAGATTTCAGGGATTTCCCCCCAAGATCTTTAAGACTTCCCCGAAAAAATCGGGACTTCCCAAAGATTTCCTAAGATATTCTAAGACTTCCTAAGTTTTCCCCAAAAATTTTTCCAAATACCCTAAAAATATCTTAAGACATCAAAAGACCCTAAGACTACCCAAGACTACCCAAGAATTCCCAAGACCCTAAGATTTCCTAGGATTACATAAGATATCCGATAGATTTCCTAGATAGGTTTTAAAATTTATAAAAATCGATTTAAAGGGAATATATAAGGGCTTCTCCACAGTCCTATGTATCATCAGACTTTATTAGGCATATTTAAATTATAGCAATCTGTAAAATACTTTTGGGGTTTTGGGGAAAAAAAAGAAAAAACTCGAGAAATAACAAATTTAATGATCTTTAAAACCATAATAAAGTTCACTATTTAATTATCATTGCAATTATAAATTTTATGTTTTAAACTTAAGTAACCGATCAGAATTTTTTACGTTTCTTACTGAAAAACCAACAAAAGTAGATTTCTAATTTTTGTCCCCCGTTTTTTTGTATATTTAGAAATTTGGGAAATAATTTTTGTGTAACTCCTGGAGTATTTAAAAATAAATTATAATCTTTTAAATTTAATGTCTCATCAAAAAGCCTAAATCTGTTAGTTCTAAAGGTCATTTAAATTTTCACTTTTTATCTATACAGTCAGGAATGTCCACTTCAGAGCTTGCACATATATCGTCATCGCCAGAAAGGTCATTTTCTTCAGTAATGTCTACATCAAGATCTAATGAATTTGGGGAATTGAATATAATATTTTTGTAAGATTTATTATTTTTACAGGCTTTTTTCATTTTTTCAGCAATTCTTTTTGCACTGTGTAACACGATTAACTATAATTTGAACAAATTTATAATCATAAGTGTAAAATCATGTTTTCCCAGTTACGGATGCACAGGAGTTGTATCACCCATTCTTAAAGTTAATTGCTCTTGTGGAAATAAAAATTTTTCTAATACGCCTTTTTCAAATGTACTGCAAATTTTGAATTATTTTTAAAGGCTTGTTAATTGGCTGACGCATACTAAAATTTACAACAGTTGAGTTTACAGTCGTTAGTGAACGAGCTGAGCGGATTGTTTGCTCACAAGGTTGGCAGCTGTACAGCCAAGGAACAAAACAATTTTTTTATAAGTTTGGACCCATCTCTATAAAGTCTGAAAAAGTTTTATTAAGAGTGAGCGTTTATTTCTATGCATAAGTAACAGTTTACTGAAATAAAGTTTTTATTGAAGGGATAATTATTTTCTTTTAACCATGCTCTCCAAATTCTTTTAAAACAAACACCAAATGCCTCCCTTAAATATATCCTTTTTAATTGAAATATATTTTTTCAAAAAAAACTGTGCAGTATATTACTAATCCCAAATTTTAAAAATAGTTGTGTTGCTTCCTTTTAAGAAAATCCTTTTCTCAACACTAAAACACTTTATTACAAAATTTTTTTTACCGATAGAAAATTATTTTTTCTTCGGAATTAATATCAGTATGAGATAAAAAGTGTTTATCTTTTGAAATATGCTGAATAAACCTTTAATGATCCATGGATATATTGTAACTTCCAAAGCGTAAGGTTAATGACGTACTTGCTAGACGAGTTTGTAAATTTTGGTCAGTACCATATGCTAATAAAAACAAAAAAAATGGTGCTTTATCAACACAAGGCTGTGCAATGACTACATATGCATATCTACTAGGGATTTTTTCTTTAAATTGTTTGTATAGATCCATGCCCGAGTTAACAACAAATTTACTAGTATTCGGCAAACCAAATTTAGTTAGAGGTGGTACAAAACCAACCGTGTTGTTGTTTATGAGACAACATTTAATTACGCCTGTAATTCTGGTCACATCTTCACTTATCCACACTGATGAGCCTAAATTTCTTTTATCTAAAAACGCTTTTAATTCAGAAAATCTTAATTTACCTTCTTTAAATTTATCTAACTCATTTATCTGCCTATTAATTGTCGTTATTGATGGTAAAATTTCCTTAAAATTTGTTAAGTTTTATAGGTTAGACTCCTTATATTAAAAAAATATAAGAACAAAACTTTTAAATAAATCATCAAATCTGTTTTTTAATTTAATTTAGCTGTTTTCTTTTTTAACTTTTCAAAAATGTCCGCTACTTAATAACTTTTGCTCTCTTCAGTTTTAGAATTTTAGTTTATTCTGTCTTTCGTTTATTTGTCCACAAAAAAATTGTTTCCCGCAACTGGAATGAAGATCAAATTTTCCCGAAAAGTTTTGTTATCTGTTCGACATAATTGTAATCATTTGTTAAAAAAAGGCTAATTTTTTTTAAAACAGTTATTAGTGGCGTGGATATGATTTTGTTCTAAAAGCTCTATCAAGGGCTATTTTACTTGCTAGAGGATCATTGCCTCGCCGCGGTGATTTTTGCAAATTATTCTAGTGCTTTATCGCTAAACTGAAGAAAAGTTAACTTTTTTTTTGTATTGTAATATTTTAACCAAAAAAAAGGTCCCAACAATACAATTACTTTGTATAAATGCACATATATTTTTAAACGGGATTTACAACTATGCTTTATTTTCAAAAAGCTTCGGCAAAAAATGGAAGTCATGATTTTGAGAAACACCTTGTATGTTATTTTTTTTGGTTAAAAATACTACATTTATAAAATCTTAACCTGTTTACCCCCTTTCAATAAATGCACTTGAATAAACTGCATTAATAATCACTGCAGCGAGACAATGATCTTCTGGCAAGAAAAATAGCCCCCTAGAAAATAATCATATCTACGCCCGAGTCCATGCCATTGATAATTTTTTTAAAAAACTAAAAAAAAAACGTTTTTAGATAATTGCTATTTTAAAAGTTATATGGAGAAAAAAAATCGTGAATACAGAATATGTAGAGCTCACGGAAATTTTTGGAAAGAAATTTTTTACCTAAAAAAAAGTTTAACTCACTATTAAGGATACTTATAAACATTTGAAATCATCTAAAAAAAATTAATTTTAAAAAATAAGCCGTCAAATACAAAGGATATTAAAATAAATTTGACAAAAAATTTAATAGCGGAAATTCCCAGCAGACATCAAAAATCTAAAAAAATTTTTTTTTTTCAAATGGTCCTTAATAACACCATATGAATAAAAAATAAAAAAAATATTTTTTGTAGTCGTCGCTTGAAAAGCTTTGTAACCGGAAGAATAAAAAAAAAGTTTTTTTTAAACTGAAATAACATCTTCCCAAAAGAGTTTATTTACAAAACGTAAAAACCGAAATTGTTTTTATTTTTATTATTTTTATTAAACAATTTTGGACAAAAAAGAAAATGTCAAAAGGCCATCGACCGAGGTCTTTCAGCCTTTAGTTTTTACATTACTGTTTTTATTTTTAAGAGTAATGATGATTTTAAATTTCCCAAAAATGTCCTATTGCAGTTGATGTGAGCAGCAGTTTATTTTGTCTAAGATAAAATAGTTTTTTGGTAGAGCCATGTTACGTAATTTTAGCACCGTTGCATATAAACATTAAAGTTTAACAAAAATATTTTTTATGAGTAGGCAGTTAAAATTTTAATAATTATCGAACAGAAACATTTCACTATTTTTTTAATGTTACAGTAAAATTAAAATTGGTACGGGTAAATGGACGTAAAATTTGATTTTAAAAAATAAAACTGGCGAAAAGTTTTTATACAATGTAAGCTTCTGGTCTGTCGATTTTGAATAGAAGAAGAATAATCTTTTCTGTTTAGGCGTTCTGCTAGTTTATAGAGCTGATCATATTCAGTAGCTATACCTCGGGACAGGGCCGAACGGCCCCATTGTATAAAATCTTTTCTAGCGGGCATACTTGCCCAAGGTTTTTTAATAGTCCGCCTTTTATAAAGAACATTTAAAATATTTTTGTTTGAAATAAACCACTTTTATTCGGATATATTTAAGGTGTTTTAAAGAACACAGATAGTTTGTTTGTTATAATTTTGATAATTTTGTATATACGAAAAAATTAAAAAGTGAACAATACTTTAAAAAAAACTAACACAGAAAAAAGATATTTTTTAGAAAGAGGCCATTCTTTAATTTACTCTCACAGTATCAGAAACAATGCTTTATATAACATATATGTTTAAAAAAAAAATTTAGATTAAATTAATAAATGCTAATTCATGTTTAATTTTAATTAACTTACCTAGAATTTTACTAAATCTTAAATATTTAATTTTAATACTAAACAGCGACCAACAGCAACTGTACGTACCCTTGTGAATTCAAATCGCAAATGCAGCAAAAAAAGGAAATATGCGATAAGATGCTAAAGATTTCCACAAAATGGTTAAAGACTTCCTTGAAATATCAGGGTTCAAAAACATCCTAAGATTAGAATTTCCGAAATTCCCAAGATTCTTAGTTCATAAGATTTCCCGAGATTACCCAAAGATGCCAAAAACTTCCCTGATTTCAGATTTCTAGGGATTACCCAAAGATAAAAGGGAAATTCCAAAGATTGCCCTTTAAGTGTACAAAGACATCCAAGACTTCCTGCAGTGGTTTTTTCCCCCCGGGTTTAACAATCGAATAAAAGAAAAGTTCTCTCTTGCTCAAATGGCAGTAAAGCTTCCTGGTCCTTTGCCAAAAATATTATCAGAACTTTTGCACAAATTCTTTTCCCCCCCTAATCTGTGAAGACGGAATTGTCTCTACTTAAAAGGGAAAAAACCCAATATTTTCCAAACAATTTTTCTGCCAATTCTGCGCTTGATCCTCTAATAATCTTCCTCTTCCAACAGTTGTCTGTTTCTCATAAAATGTCCCATATCATTTTTTTAAAATAAAACAGATCAAGCGTATTCTTTCTTCTCTTAATACTAAAATCGTCTGGGTTGGATGGCATACCACAAATCGTCTTAAAAAGATGTGCTCCCGAGCTTGCACCATCAACTCCCCCTTTCAATCTCTTACGGCCGGGCATTTTTCCCCGGGGAGTTAGGCACGTGTGCAACCTGTCCCCAAAAAAGGATCAAAGTCTCCCCCCCAACTATAGACCTATATCTCTTCTTTCAGTTATCTGCAAAGTAATGGAAAAATTCATTAATTCCCAAATCTTAAAGTATCTGGAAAAACATAAGATCTTACATGATAGACAATATGGATTCCGTCACAGTAGATCCACAGCTGATCTACTTTCCTTTGTCTCACACAACTGGAACAAGTCCCTTGAGTTTCTTGGTGAATCCCAGATCGTTGCTCTTGACATATCCAAAGCTTTCGATCAGGTCTGGCATGATGGGCTTCTTAACAAACTTTCTTCTTACGGTCTTCCACCTAAGCTTTGCTCTTGGCTTTCCAGTTTCCTTTCTTATCGACGTATATCAGTAAGTGTAGATGGTCATTCCTCCAGCTTCTACCAAATTAATGCTGGGGTGCCCCAGGGCTCAGTGCTGGCACCCACGCTGTTTCTTCTACACATTAACGATTCCACAATCAAACCCACTCTAGTATTCAATTTCTTAAGCCACTTTGTAATCCTGATTTCGAAAACAAGCGCAGGTCAATGCAGATATCTCTTTCACAAGACCTCAAACTTATCTTGGAGTGGGGCGCCAAAAATCTTGTTCAGTTTAATGCCTCGAAAACACAGTCATGTTCGCTGTCGCAAAAAAAGTCTGCAAATGCTCATCCCTTACATATGAGCAGCCAAGTTCTGCAGAACAAAGAGTCGTTTAATCTTGTCGGCGTTACTTTTGAGAATAACCTCAACTGGCACAAACATATTACATCCATAGCTTCGGCAGCTTCAAAAAAGATTGGATTTCTTTTCCTAGCCAGAAAATATTTCTCTTCTTCCAATCTGTACACTCTGTATGTATCCCAAATCAGACCCTCTTTAGAATATTGTTCTCATGTCTGGGGAATGGCGCCCCCTACAACACTTAGCATTCTGGACTCCATTCAAAGAAGAGCTGTTCGTCTTATTAATGATCCAACGCTCACAGAAAGGCTTCCTCTTCTTGCCCACCGTCGAGCTGTAGGGGATCTGTCGCTCTTCTATATGTATTTTCACGGCTTCTGCTCAGAGGAATTGGCCAGTATAATTCCTTCTTTGGCAGCTCCCAACAGAGCAACACGTAGTGCAACTTTTATGCATCCTTTTACAGTTCAGTTAGAGAGGCCCCGAACTTCTCGCTTTCTCCGTTCCTTCATCCCTAGAGTGTCAAGACTGTTGAACCTGCTGCCCGCAGAAGTTTTTCCTTCTCCTCCGAATCTCCAAAAATTTAAGTCCCGTGTGAACAAACTCCCTCTCACCACACTGAAGACACCCACGGTATGTTAGTACTTAGGCATCAGCCTTCGTGGACTGTCCCAAGATAAAAAAAAATATCTTAATTAAGGATATTATTAATTATTGTATAAGGAATAAAAAATATTTTTTTTATATTTTTCTATTTTTATATATATTTTTCAGGAGGCAAAAGTACCCAAATTTGAGATTTTTTAAACTTTTAAAAATTCATATCTACAAAAATATTAACATTATCGTGAAAAGTCATAAGAGCTTTTTTGAATAAAGAATATAAAAAAATTGTCCGGTTAGAAAATAGCAATTTCTTGCAATTGTTTAAACCATTTTGGTTTAAACATTATGGCACCAGGTTGCCCTATGGTAACATGCATCTATATCATCAGTAGGGCAATTTAATGAGGATCGTATAAAAAAATAAGGTGAAATAATTTTCGGTACTTGTGCGCCATTTCCTCTTGGACTATATGGCTAAATATGATTTATATGAGACTTTTTAATTTCGACTTATTTAAACAACGTACTAGTTTATTTGATGTTTATCTAGAAACTTATTTATATGTATTTAATTTTATAATTATTGTTTTTAGATATTTACCTTCTGTTTTTTACAAGTAAGTTCGGAAGTTGCATTACCTAATTCGATCATTAGACAAAAGAGATCTCCACTAGAAAAAGGATTGGCACATTTTCAGGACTACAAGTCAGTACTTTATCCCACACGCGTAAAAATATTACCAGCTAATTGTAGCGTTGAAAAAAATAGTCAGTTAATACATCATGAAGTGGTTGACTCACATAATCACATACCTGTCCATTCCCACGTATGGACTCCGGGTAAAATTAGGCACCACCTATTTTTTCCACCTCACATTAGCTACAGGTTTGTTCCAGTTTTTCATTTACCCCAAAAAACAGGCTCTGAGGCAGAAAATGGAAAACCCTTTTACAGAAAGAGTAATTTGAACTTTATTGGAAGCTACGGTGTTGGTTTGTTGAGTGGTGGACACGGAGCTGGTCATGGATTTCACATTTTGTTTAATTCAGATTAGTGCATATAATCATTTTGATTAAAACAAATAAAATGGTAAAATTATATAATCTTACAATAAAATGTAATTACCTTCATAGAAAAATAGTTTAAATATGTATGTATGTACTTGTATCTGGTGTCTAACTGCAGGTTCGGCTTTGGCTTTGGCTTGGACACCATTCGACCAAATTGGCATCTTCGGCCAAAAAAAGTCTTGGCCGAAGCCAAAATTTTGTAAATGTAATTTTTGTAAGCTCCGAAAATGGAAAAAGCACCTCTAAATTAAACCAGTTAAACAACAGTAACGAGAAAGAATCTTGGCCGATAATGTAGCTAATAAAGCTAAAAAAATAATTTCTTGACGAAATGGTGCATGTTGATAATAAAATAATAGAATGAGGGTCAAATAGATAAATACAGACTTCTTCAATTATTTTCAAAATTCGTGCTGCTACCCATATAAAAAAAATTAAATTATGCTTTAGAAACACCAATTAAAAATTAGGTATTTTTTAATAAAGTAGAAAAAAAATATCTATCTATAACACAGGCCCAAAAAAAAGTGGTTTGTACTTTTGACTGGACCTACCTACGGACATGTATTTCGACCCGCTGAATCCGAATTTGAAGTCGGTTTGGCCCGGTCACCCACCATATTTAAGTAAATATTTTTTTGTCGCAGTTTTTCACAATTTTTTTGGGTCTATTGCACTTTACTTAAATCTGGAGAATGGCCGGGCCAAACGGACGGATTCAACGAGTCGAAATACAGGTCCGTAGGTGGGTCCGGACAAATGTACAAACAACTTTTTTTTTGTGTGCCAGTGTAATTTGATCAGACAATACCTAGCTGGAGACCTAGTAAATAGAAAATAATATTTTGGAAATGTATTCTTTTTAATTTTCAAATCTTATCAATAGCCTTAAAAGTATTTTATTTAATAAAATAAAAACATATTTACATAAATGGGTACAGCTTTTTTTTGTCTTATTAATATTGTTTAAACTTATCGATAAACAACAGACATATGTACGTTTGTGATTTTACACAAACACAAATATACTGTGGTAGGTAACTATTTTAAGACATAAATATTTTTAAAAATATTCTTATTACATATTTGGCTTGGTCAAAAAATAAGTTAAAAAGATAAGCCACGAGCCACCACTGCTCAGAAATAACAGTCGGCATGGTTTTAGGATTGCACTGGTTAGCTTAAAGTTTTTTAAAAATCATTTTGTGTATTGTTTTTATAAACAAAACTGTAACCTTCATGGAACTTATAAAACAAAAGACTTAGTCGAGACAAAAAGCGTTTTAAATTAAATTAATTATATTAAAGAAGAGTTAAAAAAAAACAACAGAAATATATTTTAATACTATCAGAATTTCACGCCAACAAAAGTTCAATTAAGAGTTAATAGCGGTTGTATGGCAAAAACGCTTTGCATTTTGCATGCACTTTACTAATACTCCATCCGGCAATTAATAAAAAATATGTTCTTTTTAAAGTTTAAACTAAAGTGTTGTAAAACCACAACACCTTGTTGACATTATGTATAGTCGAAGAGCTAGCAACGTCTTGAAAAAGTTATTTTGAGGTCAGCGGATTTTGTAATATTTGTTTTCTTATAGAAATTAGAGACTGGTCTAGCACCTGGGAACAGTTGCGTGTACCTGTGTGCATCCTTCCTTTATAGTAAAAATTATCACTTTTAAAATCGTTTTAAAATACATAATAACAAAAAAGTAGACTTTTTTGGGCATAGAGCCTCCCTCCTTAACGAAAAAAAAAGAAAAATCAAAGATTCTGGTAGGTATGACTACCAAGCTGGGTTGCTTTAAAATTACGAGGCCTCCAAATAAATGGATAACCCCGGGTCCAGCCAATTCGATTACACGTGTTTCACCCTTGTTGGGGATGATAACACCGAATGTAGGTCTACGGCCTACCAGTTCTTATTGTGAACATTAAAATCCCCAAAGACGATAACTGCAGCCATTTATCTACAGTTTTTTTATAATTATTTTGCGAATAACTGGATTAGGAATATTTAAAAAAAATGTATTCTTACTTAATAATTTGCCTTTCTAAAATTTATGTTATTAAATGATGATTTAAAATAATAATTTTGTAACAACAAACCCGCTTTAAAAGTTGACATTTGCCGCGTCAGGTTGATCTAATTTTCCTGCATTTGCAAGCTACCTTCTAATAAAATTTTGAGACATACATTCCTGCGAAGCATGTAAGGTACATGCTAAAGTCTGCCCGAATTTAAACGAAATGACCCTATTTTGTTGTTACAAAACGTGAGAAAATTCTAACTTCGATTAATTCGGAAATTTTAATATACCTCACAATGACTTAAACGTTTAAACAATATTATTACTAAAATATAATTAAGATGTTTGAATCTCTAAAAAATTAGGTTTTTTGTATTCATGTTAAAATTCTCATTTAGTTATTTGTGTAGATTATATTTTGGTGTTAAATTGTTTTATACCCCGAAATTTTAAAACTAAAAAAATAAAAAGGTTGTTATATGAAAAAAAAATCTTAACAGATTCTTTAAAATAATTGTTGTATTTTGACATCAATCAATATTTTTTATATCCATTAAAATACATATTACAGGGATTTTTACGTAATGTCATATTTATTAGGTACGCCCATAAAAAAAACAATATAATTCTTTACACTTGTGACCGAGGTCCTACGGTCGAATCGATACCAAAATGGCCGCTCGAAGATATCTTTCTAACTTGTAATACATTATACATAATATTAGTTTTAACCAGATCGCATTAGAGTTGTTAGTTCTGCTTAGTGCTTGTTTAGTTTTTTTTTTTTTAATATTTGACACTTAGCCGTGAACGTAGACATTCACTAATTTTGGATTGTTTCACATATATGCCGATATAGATAGGTACCTTAAGTTATTTGTTGGTATATAACTGTCTTAAGAAGTTTAACATGGTTTTCGGTTATTATTGACGACTTCTGCCACTCCTGTGTCGTAATCTCCCATAAACGTAACAGATTTATATTACTTAAATTGTCCCCAATTACACAGAGACTAATAAATTTTAATTCTTATAAGACAGAAAACATTATCAAGTCATTTTAAAATGACTGCACTTTAGAAAAAATGAAAATGTTAACATTTTCTTTTGGGTTTAGAATACTCTTTAATATGGAATATACTAAATAAAAAAATTAATAATTATTTTAATATGTATTTAATTGATTTTTATTTGCATAAAAATAAAGGTAAAATACTACTCAATAATAATTAAATTGCCTTTTTTAAATTACGGTGAAATGTGAGTTTTCCAATTTAATAATGCAAATATAATTGCTTTGCACAGACCTTAAAAATTAAATACTTTATTCAGATATTGGTATTTTTGACACTTTAATTTGAGGTTTTAAAAATATCTAACAGAATCGTTAGGAATAATCATAGGTTGTGACCAGAATATAAAGAATTAAAGAGAAAATCCGTGCAATATTTATTATCGGCAAATATATATGGTGTATTAAGCCCAACTCTTAAATATTTTTCTAAATAGTTAAAGGTAGTAATCTACACTTTCTTTAATTATATGGGCAGGGCCGGATTCAACCTTTGCGCCGCTCCTGGACACTGAAGAAAATGCCGCCTTATCATCGAAATTTTAGATAAAAGAATAGTTTTGATATACAATTTTTATAGTAACACTTTTTTATTAATCTATGGGAAAAACTTTATAGCAATATCAAAAAAAGTAGGTAAGTGGGGGTAAGCGCATTCCATGTCGCTGTGAATGTGTTAGTCCCTTAGACTCGTGCCTCAATTTAGGCCCACTAAATTACCTTACTTAAGACATTTCTATTAAAAAGGGTTTTAACAAACTTATATTTTCTCTACTATTTGAAACGATTTCGACCGGTAGATTTTGAGAAATCCCAAAAACATTTTTTTTTAAAATTCGTTTTTATAAAATACCTCTTAAATAGATGTACCGACCGATCCCAAAAACTAATTAGCTCTTAACCTCAAAAATACGCCTTGATTGCCCCCAACTTGTCAAAATTGGTTGATTCGATCGAGAGATATTGTAGGACGCTGTTTTTCGTGAGCAAAGTTAAGCGGCCCAGGCAAGGTTAATAATTTGATGAGTGACCGCCAGTGAACACCGTGTGCCGTTGAGTGTGGCGGAACCCACCTTAAACTATAGGTCCCGTCTAGTTGACAAGCAACATGTGGCTCGTCAGCATGCATCACCTGGTCAAAAACATGCGAAGGCAAGGCTAGGCGATCCTTACGAGAAACTAATAGCTGGGGTTCTTCTTCTATGGCGCACTTAGTTAAGACAAGTAGTATGACTTCTAACAGGCCACAGTCATCTAGGAAAACACTTCAGGAAAATAGGCATAAATACCGGTTCCACAGCATGCAAGTTTTAGGGGAAGAAATAAGCAACAGCCTCACACATAATATACCACTGCAATGCAGTGACGTACCAAAGACCAATACTATTCGGAAATATATAGAGCGAAATTTCTTTTCAGCATTAACATCTTGGTAGAAATCTATTATACTTAATAAAGTGAAACGGACGTCTATAACAAGAAAGGGGAGCACAATAAGCCAATAAATAGGCTGCAGTGCAAATATGGGCATGCGACCAACCAACCTGCCGACCTATAATCAGAAGCCAAAGACCGTTTTAACAATCGAATAAAAGATAAAATTATTTCTTGTTCAAATGGCAGTAAATTCTTCTGGTCCTTTGCCAACAACAGTGGTCAAAACTTTTGCAAAAATTCTTTTTCACCCCTAATCTCTGAAGATGAAGTTGTTTCTACCTCTCCCGTTAATCTTTCTCTTCCAACAGTTGCTACTGTTCTTCATAAAATGTCGAATATTATTTTTAAGGTCAAACAGATCAAGCGTATCCTTTCTTCTCATAATACCAAAAATCGTCTGGGCTGGGTGCAATCGTCTTGAAAAAAATGTAGCGCAAAACTCTCCCTTTTAACTATAGACCTATGTCAATTATCTTATTTCTATTGTTTCCAAAGTAATGGAAAAATTTATTAATTTCCAAATCTTAAAGTATTTGGGAAAACACAACATTTTACATGACAGACAGTATGGATTTCGTTACAGAAGATCCACAGCTAATCTTCTTTTCTTTGTCTTACACAACTGGAAAAAGTCACTTGAGTTTCTTGGTGAACTCCAGATCTTTGCTCTTGACATATCTAAAGTTTTTGATCGGGTATGGCAAGATGGGCTTCTTAACAAACTTTCTTCCTACTGTCTTCCACCTAATCTTTGTTCTTGGCTCCCCAGTTTCCTTTCTAATCGACGTATGTCTGTTATTGTAGATGGTCATTCTTCCAGTTTCAATACAATTAATGCTGGGATGCCCCAGGGCTCAGTACTGACACCAACTCTGTTTCTTCTTCACATCAATGATCTTCTCTTTTCCATAACCAATCCTCTATCCATAGTTTTTCTGGCGATAGTACCCTCCACTCTAAAATTTAATTTCTTAAGCTACCTTGTAATTCTGATTTGAAAAACAAACGGAGGTCAATGCAGATATTTCTTTCACAAGACCTTAAAGTAATCTTGGATTGGGGCGCCAAAAATTTTGTCCAGTTTAATGCCTCCAATACACATTCATGTTCGCTATCGCGAAAAAGTAGGCCAATGCTCATCCGTTACATATGAGCGGCCAAGTTCTGCAGAACAAAGAATCGTATAATTTTGTGGGTGTTACTTTTGAGAATAATCTTAATTTTTACAAACACATTACATCCATCGCCTCAGCAGCTTCAAAAAAGCATGGATTCCTTTTTCGATCCAAAAAGTATTTCTCTCCATCTAATCTGTATATTATGTATGTGTCCCAGATCAGACCATCTTTAGAATAGGTTCCATAATCTGGACACTCTAGGGATGAAGAAATGAACAAAGTGGGAAGTTTGGGGCCTCTCAAGTTAGACTGTAAAAGAATGCATAAAAGTGACACTACGTGTTGGTCTGTTGGGAGCTGCCAAAGGAGGAATCATACTGGATAACTCTTCGAAGCAGAAGCCGTGAAACGACCTATAAAACAGGGAAAAATCCCCTAAAGCTCGTCGGTAGACAAGAGAAGGAAGCTTTTCTGTAAGTGTGAGATCATTAATAAGACGAACGGCTCTTCTCTAAATGGAGTCAATAATGCTAAGTTTTGTTGGACACGCCATTTCCCAAAAGTGAGAACAATATTCTAAAGAGGGTCTGATTTGGGATACATACAAAGTATAGAGATTAAAAAAAGGGAAATACTTTCTGGCTTGAAAAAAAAATCCAAGCTTCTTTGAAGCTTGTGAAGTTAAGGTTATTCTTAAAAGAAACACCCACTAGATTAAACGATTTTTTGTTCTGCAGAACTTGGCCGCTTATAAGTAACGGATGAGCACAGGCCGACTTTTTCCGCGATAGCGAACATGGCTGTATTTTAGCGGCATTAAACTGGACAAGATTTTTGGCTCCCCAATCCAAGCTCACTTTAAGGTCTTGTGAAAGAGATATCTGCATTGACACGCGCTTGCTTTCCAAATTAGAACTACAGGGTGGCTTAAGAAATTTAATGTTACAGTGGAGGGTACTATCGTCAGCAAAACTATGGATAGGATGGGTTGTAATAAAGAGAAGATCGTTAATGTGAAGAAGGAACAGAGTTGGTGCCAGTACTAAGCCCTGGGGTACCCCCGAATTAATTGGATAAAAGCTGAAAGTATGACCATCTACAATAACTGATATACGTCGATTGGAGAAAGAAAACTTAAGAGCTAAGAACAAATCTTAGGTCTTGGCTTAGGTGGAAGACCGTAGTAAGGAAGTTTGTTAAGAAGCCCAACATGCCATACCTGATCAAGAGCCTTAAATATGTCAAGAGCATCTGGGATTCGCCAAGAAACTCAAGGGACTTGTTCCAGTGCTGTGAGACAAAGAAAGAAAATCAGCTCTGGATCTTCAGTGATGGAATCCATACTGTCTGTCATGTAAAATTTTGTGTTTTTCCAAACACTTCAATATTTGAGAATTAACGAACTTTTTCATTACTTTGCAAACACCAAAAAAAAAAACTATAGGTCCATAGTTGGAAGGGTGAGTTTTGCATCCTTTCTTGGGGACAGGTTGCACATGTGCAGCTTTAAAGTTTTTCGGAAAAATACCCGTGTCGTAAGAGAGTCGAAAGAGGTGAGTTAAGATGGGTGCAAGCTCAGGGGCACATTTTTTCAAAACGATTGCTGGTATGTCATCCAGCCTACGCTTAATCTCTTTGACTTTAAAAATAATATCGGACATGTTATGAGGAACAGTGGGGCAACTGTTAGAAGAGGAAGATTAACGGGAGGATTAAGAGTAGGATTTGCACCAAATTGTTTGGCAAATAGTTCGGCTTTTCATTTAGAGATAGAAACAATTTCATCTTCTAGATTAGGGGTGAAAAAGAATTTGTGCAAAAGTTTTTATCCGATTGCTCTTTGGGTTCTGAAATAGTTTTATTATATTGATTTCTTGCTTAAATGCTAGCCTGGCGGTTTTCGGGACTAGGGTTTTCAAGAAACTTTTTGTGCGCTTGGATTTTTAAAAGTCTAGCTTTGTCACACCACAAACACCGCCATGGGGTCGAAAAGATGAAATGAGTTCATAGCCTGACAAAAGGAGGTGGTTGGTTAATGTTTTGAAACTTATTTGGGTTTCGATAAGAAATAATATATGGGGTTTAGAAGACTGATGAACAGAGTTAACGTTGAAGTTAAGTCCACATATATTAGTAAATGATATTAGACATTTCCATGGTGGCCCCCCAAATTCACCCCTCACCCGGAGATCCGATTGGAGGGGTATTTGACCTGCGGAATACTTTACTTTTGGTAGTGCCATCATCATTTCTTTTTCAAATTTTATGATAGAGAAAAAAAAGAAAGATGAGAAAGAAGGCAAACTAACTCATCCACCCAGAACTTGAAATGTCGGTTAGGACTTCACGAGTCCTTTAAAGGGCAAGTGGGGTGTTACCGCCTCAGGTAAGGAAAATCTCCTTTACCACCTACTGCATAGTTACTTTTCAATAATATATTTTTTTTATATTTAGATTATTAATGCCATTTTGGAAGAAATTTTAATTTTTCTTCCAAATTTTATCCATATTTTCAACGTGTATTTTTATCCAAAAATATTTTGAAATCCGGATTTGACAACTTTAAACCATTTTTTCGCTTTCGATGATGGAGCAAGGGGGGGTGGCAACTGCATCCCCCCGTCCCCCTTAAATACGCCCATGTTTATATATACTTAAAGTATAAAACTAAGTAGCATTTGTAATAAATTTGTATTTATTTTCCTTAAAAGTTTCCAACCTATCATGATTTTGTATTCACTCTAATTTATTTTATAGTGAATATATGACAATAAAAGTACAAAATGATTATAAATTAATATGCGTAACATATTACAAATTTTGTAACTATATTTTATTTTTTATATCCAGTTCTCCGGAAAATATTTAAAAATTGGCATTAACACTCAGTATGCAAAGGTTAAAACTGTAAGCATTGCTGCTCGTGCTGTGTTGATTGACAACAAAAATTAATTCTTAACATTTAAAATGCTGACTAAATTTTTTTACTAAATCAACTTTTTATCAATAAATTTTTATTCGCAATGTCCGCAGACACACATTTTGATACTACTTCTGTATTTATCAAAAATAAAAAATTATTTTTCTGGTTTGGCTTTTGAAAGTGAAGAACAACTCCAAGTATAAGGCTCTTTATAAGATTTATACCGGGGCAAGTTTTACTGTTATGATTTTTTTCTCTTACCACAACTAATTTTTATGTTTTTTAATGGAAAGGATATTCGTGAAGTTACAGGAACACTGTATATATTTGGTGCTTTATTCCTTAATTTAATTAAAACTTTAGGAATTTATTCTCAGATAGATGATATAAAGGAATTATTAAGAATTTTTCGAGAAAACCCTTTGCTTCAGGTAACACAAAATTATTAAATATAGTTAAAATATAGTAAAAAAAACTTTAAAAACTGCAAAGAAGCATTTAAGTTCGCTTTATTGTGAATAAGTACCATTTGAGTTAAATAATTTTTCAAATTACTTGTAAATATTATAGACTACTTTTTTAAAGTTTGTTTTATGATTAATTGACAACCATATGTAACATGTTCTGAGCCAATTTACATTTTTATCTAGCAAAATTGTCTTTTTTTGTGATAGCCCTTAAAGACATGAGCCTTCATATAAATGTACCGTCGATGCTGGACTATGTTAAACTTATTTTTCTTCAGTGCCGTCAGCGTTGTCCAAGTACCAAAACATGCATAATACATATTGTTCCAGGACACTCCGTATAAAAACACGGATCCTGGTTTTACACCTTTTTATTGGATATCTGGTTTACAAACGTTTCTATGGTAACACTTTAACGTAACGAAATAATGACAACTGTTTAACCTTTAACTGTCTGTCAACTTCTTATCGTCGGAATAAAAACTAAACTGGCCCGTGCGAACTTTCCTCGCGGTTTTTATAGTAAAGTGGAAAGAATGGAAAAGCCTGGAAAAGTCTAGAATTAGCTGGAAAAATCCTGTTACTACAGGATGTAAGAAAAAAGTAAAATAAATGTCTCCAGCGCCCTCAGGATAATCCGCAATGACCGTGGAAAAAGGGAAAAACTAAGGTAACCTATTTTTAATAAATTATTAACCTAAATAAAATAATTCTAACCTTTTACATTTCTATTAACTAAAAACTAACTAAAGTCCGTAACATTGCCCCCTCCCAAGTTTTGATCGTCTCGATCAAGTATCTTCTCGATCTTGATAGCGGCACAGCCGTTCTAGATGTACAACTTTCATCTTCGCCTGTGGGCTCTTCTGAATTCGGTATACCAGATCATTAAGCCGGGTTACTACTTTATATGGTCCTTCCCATGAATCCTGCAATTTTGGTGAACGCCTTCATTTTCTTTGGATTGTATAACCAAACTTTTTCACCGACAGTGAATCCCTTATGATTAGCTTTCAAGTCATAGCTGGACTTCATACGGTCACTTTCTTTTTGTAGCTATTTCGAACCCCTTCGTGTATTTCTTGTTATTATATTATATAGCTGTTTACTGAGTTGACTTATATAATCTTCTGCTGGTTTTTCGTTAGTAGAAGGTCGTCCAGTAAATAAGTCAACTGGAAGGCATAACTCCGCTCCAAAAATTACTTTTGCAGGTGACGTTCCAGTTGTTTCGTGAACTGCGGAGCGATAGGCTAGTAAAAACGGTTGTATACAGTTGTCCCAGTTACTTTGTTGGTCATTTACTTTAATTTTCAGGTAGTTTTTAAGAGTTCTGTTAAATCTCTCGACCATTCCATCTGACTGGGGATGAAGGGGTGTGGTTCTGGTTTTATGGATTCCCAGGAGATTACAGAGGTTCTTGAATAAATCGGATTCAAAGTTTCTACCTTGATCAGTATGTATTTCTCTTGGTACTCCATATCGACAAATCCATTGTTGAAATAGTACGTCGGCAATAGTGGAAGCTTCTTGATTTGGTATTGCGAAGACTTCCGGCCATTTGCTAAAATAATCCATCGCTACCAAAATATAGCGATTTCCAGATTTACTTATTGGAAATGGACCTGCTATGTCTATGGCAATTCTTTCAAAAGGTGCTCCTACATTGTATTGCTTCATCTTGCCATGGCTTCGTGTCTTGGGTCCCTTGCTGGAGGCAGTCCTTACCACTCTGACCAGTCTTTGACATCGGCACGACTTCCCAGCCAGTAGAACCTTTCTCGAACCTTTTCAGAGTCTTCATTACTCCGAACTGGCCACCTCCTATACCATTGTGCAAGGCTTGCAATACTTCTGGAATCCTTTTTGTTTGTAGTACTGTTTGATAGATATGACTTTTGCCGTTTCCCAGACTCCTTTTAAAAGTCCATCTTTCATTGCTAAAAAGTCCCATATGGCCCAATACATTTTATATCTCGGAGACTTTGAAGCTACTTTCTGATATGGGGTCGTTCTAATTTTCGGTCTTAAGTTTCACAATTTCTCCAAGATCAGGATCCTCTCGTTGTTCTTTTGCAAGGATTTTAGGGTCCCATTCTTGAGAGCACTGGATGCGTGTTCTTCGGCAGTGAAATTCATCGAGATCTTCTTGTTCTTCACGTCTACTGCAATGTTTACAATCTTCTGGGCAAGGTCTTCTTGATAGAGCGTCAAGCATTCTTATGGTTCAATCCTCTTCGATGTTCAATTTTAAAACCGTATTTTTAAACACGTTGTAACCATCGTGCTATCTGATCTTCCGGATTCTTGAACTGAAGCAACCATTTAAGTGATGCATGGTCAGTCCTCAGGTGAAATTTCTGGCCATAAAGGTACTTATGAAAATGTTCCAGAGATTTGACGATAGCTAGAAGTTCTTTTCTAGTTACAAAATAATTTCGTTCAGGTTTTTGAAGAACTTTGCTAAAATACGCTATCACTTTTCTTGGCCATCTTGTATCTGTGACAAAAATTCCACCAATGAATATTGCTTGCATCAGTGTCCACAATAAATGTTTGATTGGGTTGTGGATATGACAACACTGGAGGACTGCAAGGGCTTTCTTCAGTTGTATACAAGGCTGCTTCACAATCTTCGGTCCATTCATAGCTTTTGTTGTTCTCTGGTTAGTCGATGTAATGGTCTCGCAATGTCAGCAAATCCATGTATAAATCTTCTATAGTAAGTGCACAATCCCAGGAAACTTCTAATTTCATGCTTGTTTTTCGGTGTAGGCCAGTTTTGGATAGCACCTGTCTTCTCTGGATCTGTTTTCCTCCTTCTTTAGTAATTATGTCCCCAGGTATTTAACTTGTTTCTGGAAAAGTGACATTTCTTTGGACTAAGCTTTAGCTGAAGCAGATCTTAGCTTCTGAAAAACCTCTTCGACATTTGTAAGGTGGTCTTCAAATGTTTTCCAAGAATAATAATGTCATCTAGGTATACTAAGCATGTTTTCCAAGTTAGTCCATGTAATGTTAACTCCATCAATCGTTCAAAAGTAGCAGGGCATTGCATAGACCAAATGGCATAACATTAAACTGCCACAGTCCGGTTCCAGGTCGAAAAGGCAGATTTTCTATCTTCGGGATCAAGTTCTACCTGCCAATAGCCACTTTTCAGGTCTAAAGTCGAAAACCATTTTGAACCCGTCAGAGTATCTAGAGTATCGTCTATTCTTGGTAATGGAAAACTGTCCTTCTTCGGCGTCATTAAGTCTTCTGAAATCAACACAAAATCTGGTGAACCATCTTTCTTCTTAACCAGGACTACTGGAGACGACCATGGACTCTGGGATGGTTCTATAATGCCTTGGTTTTGCATGTCTTCAATTGACTTGTCAACTTCGTCTCTTTTGGCTAAAGGAATTCGTCGTGGTGGTTGCCTTATCGGTTCTGCATCACCCGTATTTATTCGATGTTGAACTATGTTGGTTTTTCCTAAATCCTTTTCAGAGAGAGAAAACGTCTTGATTTCTTCTCAGAAGGTCTTCCAACTTAGTAACCTGCACTGGATCTAAGAAGGCTTTTGAAGAAATTACCAAGTCTTGCAGAGCATCAGGTAGTTTACTTAAAGGAACTTCAACAGGTGTAGTAAAGGTATGGGTAACTATCATAATAGCAGGTTGACAGGTACCAATTTTGTCACCTTGTTGGACTTGTTGAGGGTAATCTTTCAGGTTCAGCATTCTGACAAATACCGTATTTCTTCTGTTTTGCGTCAGAGTTCTTGCGGGTAGAATTCCTTTAGCGTATAGTGGATTATTTTCAATTGTTTGAGCTTATAGGATTTCACCTTCTTCTAAGTCTTCACAGCTACAATAGTATGTGGAACCAGTATCTAATACCATTTCACATTCCCGACCGCATATATTTCCAGGTACTACCAAGCTGGAGCCGTTGTTTTGCAGCCGGGATACTCTTATTATTGTCGTTGATGGGGCTTGGTAGCACCTAGCCAGCTTTCGCCCCTTAAAGCTGGCTACTGGGATTTTTCCCAACTACTGGCAGGGACATTAAATCTGGTACAATTTCTTTGGGCATGCCCTCTTTACCACACTTCCAGCAACAGATGTTATTTCTTCGTCTAAATGTCATAGTGCTGTCTCTTTCTGTTTGTTTTTTAAGGAATATCTCTTGCAACTCCTTCATCACTCTTGCAAAAACATTATTTAATTTTCATCTTCTGGAACAAAGTTCATCCTTCGAACTCTTGTCTGACCTCTGGATGTTTGTTTAGCTGTTTCAAACTGAAGTGTATAGGCAAGAGCTTCGGATATTTTCTTAAGTCTGGCCATTCTTAACGCCTGGTTCATATCTGGATCACGTAAGCCTTCAATAAAACTACCTACTGCTAATTCCTGTTTAATTTCTTCTGGGTATGCCGGATATGTCAGATTTATAAGCCGCACGATATCCGCTTCATACTCCTGGAGGCTTTCATTATATCTTTGTCTTCGTCCTTGAAGCTGGGCCTTATAAACTTCTTGTTTCGTAGTCACTTTGCTTCTCCTCGGGAATGTTTCTTAAAACCTCCATAGCTTCTCCTCGAAGAGCTAGTACTAGAGCTCGTGCCTTCTCTGGTGAACTTCAATTATTTTCATTGGCGGCAGCTTCCAATTGTCGAAGATACGTAACCCAGGGTACCTTGCCATCAAAAGTGGGTGGTTTCATAACAGTTACGGTGGTACCACATTCTGAAACAACACCTGTACTAGCTATATTTTTAATCCGTCGCTGTAAATGTTGGACTTCTTGTTGCATTTGACCTTGGATTTGATAAACTTTTCTTCAACCGATTGTTGTATTTCTTGCATCTCTTCTTTAACATCTTCCTTGGTAAGTTTTAATTCAAATATCATTTGTTTTCTTAGTTCATCTTGACTTTGTTGAAATTCTTCTTTTAGGTGTTCTCGAATTTTCACCATCTTTTCTTTAAGCTCTTGTTTCATTTCTTCTTGGCTCTTTTTGATGTCTTTGTTAATTTTTTTGATCTGTTGTCTTCTTTCTGCTTGACTTTCTTCATTTCCTCTTGATTGGTCTTTAATTCTCTTTTAGATCTTCTCTCATGGATTCTTGGCTCGTCTTCATTTCTTTCTTCAGATCTTCCTGACTGGTCTTCATTTCTTTCTTTAGATCTTCTTTCATGGATTCTTGCTCGTCTTCATTTCTTTCATGGATTCTTGGCTGGTCTTCATTTCTTTCTTCAGATCTTCTTGACTGGTCTTCATGTCTTCCATCATTTGCTTCATCAGTGGTTAATTCTTTCACAGCTGCTGTTTGCTGTCTGGCCCCAAACGGATTCAAATATTCTTAATCATTTTCGCTTTCTTGTAGGCCTCGTTCCGCTTCTGACACCAAAGTTCCGGGCCCCCCCTTAAAAAAACGGATCCGGTTTTACCTTTTTTTTGGGATATCGGGTTTAAAACGTTTCTATGGTAACACTTTAACTAAAAAATAATGACAACTTTTTAAACCTTTAACTGTCTGTCCTTCCTACCCGTCGGAATACAAAACAAACTGGCCCGTGGAACTTTCCTCCCTTTTTAAGTAAAGTAAAAGAAGGGAAAATGGAAAACGAATTAGTGGAAGAATTTTTTTCTACAGGATGTAAGAAAAATAAAAAAATTCTCCGCGCCCCCAGGATAATCCGCAATGACCGGGGAAAAAAAAAAAAGGGAAACCTATTTTTAATAAATTATTAACCTAAATAAAAAAATTTTTTAACCTTTTACATTTCTATTAACAAAAAACTAAGTAAAGCCCGTAACAATATGTTGCATGCCTTCCGAAGTCTATAAGGCGTAAATCTATTCGTTACGACACAATTGGAATTGTTTTTATCACCATGGGGTTAAACATTAAAAAATAAATTTAAAATTATTTACTTTTTTTGGAAACCCCCGGAATCCCCATTTGGACCCGGTGAAATTTTGTCCAAATTTTTACAGTTGTTTAGATATTACCATTTTTTTGCAACCCTATAATAATTCACTAAATCATTTTTTATGAACAGTCCAGAGCAACCCTTCCTGCCGTTCTTTTTTACTTTTTCCCTTTCCCCCTTTAAACTTATAGAATTGTAATCAAAATTGAAAAAGAAACATTGGGTAAAACAGCCAAAAAAATGTTTTTTGTTAAACTTAAAAAAAATTAATTTTTTTCAAGAACTCAAAGAACATCTGGGTGGCCTGAATGCTAAAAATTTTATGTTGTCTAAAGTTCTCGCTACTTTTAAAAAATATTTTGCTTTTTTTCCCCCTTTTCGCTACTGCCTCCCTTTGGCGTCGATAAAAGGGTCTGACTTTTTTTGGGGATGGGATGCTACCCCGGCATGTTGGTGCGTTGGCTTACAGTGGGTTTTTTCTTTTTTCGCCATTTTGTTTGGGAAAAAGGGAATTTTTTAAATAATTTAATTTATTAAGGCGGTGTTGTCACGTTAAAAAAAATTTGATTATAAATATATTTTATAATTTTATTAACAATTGACATTAAGACAATTTTCTTAGTAACTCATTAGCAAACTGAAAAAATTTTTTAAACCTTGTATTCAGTCCTTTCCAACATCCGTCGAGGGTTTTAAAAAATTTGTCGAATCGAAACATACTTACAATTGGTTATTTTATTACAGGTTAAAGTCAAGACATTTAAAAATTCAAAAAAAAAGAAACACTTTGCAATTTTCTTTTTTTTTTGGGATTTTTGGGGGAAAAGGACTGGTATTTTTTAACTTTTCCCCATTTCCAAAAAAAAACATTATTAACCAAAAATTGGTATTTTGTTATTAATCCGTACTTTGAATTAACCAATTTTTTTAAAAATTCCCGTTTTTTGTATAATCAATGCGAATATGATTCTTTTAATTAACTTAAGATGCTGGTAAATATACATTGCTTAAATTTGGTTTTATTCTTACTATCATTCAATGATATTTAATTAAAAAAAAATTAATTATAACCTTTTTAAAATCAAAAATTTTTTTTAAAAAATGATTATTTAAAATAAAAAAGATTTGTAATTTTTTTTGTTTGAAACTTGCTTGGTAAGAGGTAATCATGGGTAGTTAAAAATTATTAATTTAACACCTGTTAGTTATAGTCATTATTTGTGCCTTTTTATGCAGGTAAACTATCAAATAACACACTAGTAACTTATAAACCATAACCCATCAGTGGGTTGGTTGTGGTTAGCAGCTTCTAAATACTTTTAAAATAAGTTTAGGTTTGGCGCTACTTTAGACTACCCTTCATTTTACTGGTTTCTTTTCAAAGTTTTCTTCGCTAGAATGTTTCAGTTTATTCGGGAATATTCACATAACATTTCACCTAAAAAAAATTTATTACATTTGAGCAAGTTTGTTATAGTTATTAAGGTATCAAGGGTATTATAAGAATAATAACGCTTGAGGTCGAGGGGTGTGTTTATATATACGTTGACCGAAAGCTTATTACCCCTAATACCCGTGGTGTTTTCAACGTTTGATGTCCGACTAAATATTCTTTATATGAGAAAAATTTAAATAAATTTTGAATGTATTAGTTTAAACCAAATAAAAATACTAGCATTTACCTGAAAAAATTGTCGAAACGTAATTGTTGTAAGTTATTTGTCAATAAGGCAGCACATAAAAAATAATTTTGCGATTGAGGCTGAAATCCCCCAAGTAGTGGAAAATCCCCCCTCTCCCCCAAGATATTTTAGTGAAAGCTGCTAAAGCTGACATGTGCTTGTGCCAAAAAAAAATAGGCGGATTTAGGAGAAAGAATATTTCCATTTTGAGGCCTGGCTGACGGAACACTACGTGGACCGTGTGGACAAAACCCCCGTTTTGATGGCTTATTTTCAAGATTTGTTAGAGTCATATTCTCCAAATTCCTTTTGGACAAAGTTTTCAATGTTACGTAAAATTAATAGTTCATAAGAAGAAAAAGAAGTAATAAAAAGTTTTTTTTTCTCTGCAAAAGTTCCTAAAGCAACTTGGGAAAAATTACCCAGTCAAAAAAGTCGAAGGTTCTGACTCGCGAAAAAATTATAATTTTTTTGAAAGAAGCGCCGATTAAAAAAATATTTGGCAGATAAAGTTGCATTAGTAATAGGTGTATTCGGAGCTTGTAGAAGGGAGAGCTTGTGAAAATGAAGTTTTCCGATGTGCGTATATGGGTCAGCATATATTTATTGACATTCCACAAAGTAAAAATGGGCAAGCAAGGAGCTTTCTGGTGATTGATGACAGGAGCTATTTAAATTTTGGGACTATGTGTCTTTGCGACCAAAAAAGTCCCCTATTATGGGTTTTTTTTGTGCTATCGTGATGAATGTTTACTGTGCAGCCTATTTTAAAAATACTTTTGGAAATAACCCTTTAAGATTGTTTACATATTTGGGTTTACCTGATGCTAAGGCGTACACAGGTCATTGTTTAAGACGTAGGGGCCCCTATTTTTTTGATACGGGAGGTAGTTTCGAGGCTTAATGAGGTTAGGAGGCTGGAAGAGTTCTTCGGTAGCACAAAGGGTACGTGGATGATATTGAAAGCTTCAAATTGGCTAATGTTTCCCCCTTTTATTTGGGGAAAATTTACTTCGGGAAACAGCAACTGCGGGGGGGGTATGGAAATGGGGGAAATTTTTTTACGAAAAGGGTATATTGTGTAAGTATTTTGAATTTTCTTAATAAATGCTTAAATGAAGTTTTATTGTTTATTTATTCTAAATTTTGGGGCCCAGGGGGTTATTTTTTTTAAAAACGCTTTTGGGTAATTTTCATATTTAACAACTTTACATAATATTATTATTTGTCAGATAATATACCAGTCGGACATTGAATATTTTTTTTTTTTTTATTTTATTTAATTTTTTTTTTTATTTCAGATTTAGTAGCGTTTTATTTTAAAAGGGTACTTTACGTTATTTTAATAATGCATTTTAAATTTTAGAAAAAACTAACACTGTTAAAAAATTTATTTAAACCTATTTGTTTATTTTTTGGGGGTGGATTTTTTTTTTTTGCTCTATACTATCAACTTAGCTTGTAAGTTAAAAAATAATATAAAAAATTGTTTTATTAAAAAAAAAGGATGTTATGAAAATATTTTAAAAATTGGGAAAAAGTGGACTCCTTTGGGCGTGTAAAAAAAAAACTTTTTTTTTTTAATTTTAAAAAATTTTTTAAATATAAATATATATATATATATATATATATATATATATATATATATATATATATATATATATATATATATATATATATATATATATATATAATTTTATAATATTAAATAATTAAAAATTTTTTTGGTTTTTTTAACCTTTGAATGTTTTTTTTTTAAAAAAAAAAATCATACATAAAAAAAAATAATAGGTCATTAAAAAAATTTTTTGGAAAGGTTTTTTCTTAGTTGTATCGACCTAATATTTGTATTATTTTTAAAATTTTAAAAAAAAAAACATATAAAATTTAAAGAGAACAAAAAAAAAACCCAACAAAATTTTGGGAATTTGTAAAATTAATTGTTCACTATTTTCCAATTACCCCCTTTTTTAAATTTTTAAAACCCCCAAACTTGGGGTTTTTCTTAATCTGCGTTTATCTAGTAGTTAACTGAACAGTTTATTTTTTTTTTGGGTTTTAAAAGAAATAACTTTTTTAAAGGGAGGGTCAAAAAAAAAAAAGGGGAAAAATTTTACATGAAAAAAAAAATCAAGTAATAAATATTGTGTAAGTTAATTAAATTTGACAAAAAAAAAAAAAAGTAAAGAAATAGTGAATTTGGGGGTTCCAAATTTTATTAAAAAAAAATTTTAAAACGAGTCTGTCTTTAATTTTTATACACGATAAAAAAAAATAATAACCTACGCCTTGGTTTTTTGGGTTTAAAAAAATATTATTAATTTAAAAATATTTGGGGGTTTTTTAAAAATTTTGGATATCAAAACCCAGAAAATTAAAATTTTTAATTTTAAATTTTATTTTTTTTTTTTGTTTATTTTTTTGGGGCCCATATCTTTTACAAAACCTCTTATAAAAAAAAAGGGGGAAAATTTTAAAAAAAAAAATTTAAAAAATATTAACTTTTTTTTTTTTTACCACTTTTTTTCAAGACATCAAAACAATCTTAACACTTTTTAAAACAATCTTCTTAATATTATAAAAAAAACGTAAACCAAATTTCGTTTTAAAAAAAAGAGAAAAAAAACGTAAATGGAAAAATTGCCGTATTTTAGATAAAAAAAAAATTTTTAAAAACCCTTGGGGTTTTTTTTGGGTTCAACCCCCCTTAAATGGAGAAAAGTATAAAGTATATATTTTTTTTATACGTCCTGAATATTAAGGGGAAAAACTGCTTTTTTTAAAAATAAAAAAAAAAACCCATAACCCCTTAAACTAATCCTGGTTTAAAACTTT
>JAHBCN010006692.1:0-47455 GCA_019359885.1 Listronotus oregonensis
GTTTACACGATGCCAGTTAAGGACACAATTGACAGAGGACAGCTTACTGATATAAAATTATTGGCTACGTGTAAACACCCCTGGCCAGTTGGCGTGCCAACTGCCCTGCCAGTTGTCCTGAAATTCGACTGTCTCCAGGAGTAGACAGAGGACAATTGACTGGGCGCAGTGGTAGTTGTCTTGACAATTGGCGCCGTGTGAACGTGGTAGGGCACTAGATACCTTCATATATTCCTGAAGGCTGTCACATAGGGCTTCACACACTTTATAAATAAAGTCAGATATTGCAGGTTTTGACACTCGGAAGATATGCTGTAGACTCCTGTAACTATTTCCTGTAGCAAGATACGATTGTGTCACTTCTAATTTTAGCTTAGGACGCAGTGCTTTCCTCATTATTGTGTCTTGTTTAGATAGTTTACTTCCAACAAGCTGCAGTAGTTCGTCAAAACTCTCCGGATTCTCCATTCGTCACTCTTCTATCAATTGCGATGAAGCTCAGCGATAAATTTCCGACAAAGATCATCACACATTACTCTCAATTCATCACGAGACACAACAGACGATGATGACTCCGTCATTTTTCCTTACCAACTGCCATGGCAATAGTTTCGCCGTGTGAACAAGTTCTCATTCAATTGGACTAGCCTCAGACATTCACGCAACTGGCCCCGACAATTGTCTCCTCAACTGGCATCGTGTAAACGCGGCTTTTAGGAGATTCCCCTCGGCGACGTCGTCACCTTCTTTAAATCAGTGGGATGGGTGACGTACTGAGTAAGGAGTTCTCTTTAGGAGGTAGCACAATTGTCCTACTGAGGAATAGGTGCTGTGATGTTCATCACCCTCCTTACTTTCAGATTTAGATAACATTTTTTGTTCTGTTTTAAATCTTCTTGGCCCAGTATGATTAGAATTTGTTTTAATTATTTTATGATTTATAATTCTCACCCAAATATTCTTTAAATGATTTATTATCCTTATTTTTTAAAATTTGCGACAATGATACGTTTCTGAAAACAGTTCATAATAATAATTTAATAACACAAATGTGTTTTTTTTTTAAACATGCCGCTTTCTGTTCAGTTTTTTAAATTATTACTGTCGTAAATATTGTGAACTATAAGGGATAACATTACATGGTGTGGTGGTACAACGTATCATTGTTGCTTGAATTATTAAAACTGCCTTAAGCAAATCATTGTGTATAAGATAAAGCCTTTTGCTTTCTACTCGGTTTTCTTTCTATCAAGATTTTTTAAAATTTCCACGATGTTACACAATTCGCAACAATGATGCTTTTGTAAAAAATATAAATACCGGTTCCGACTGGTGCATAATGCAATAAATCAAAGATGTGCAAAATAAATTTCTTGATTATGGCATGAGATGTGTATAACTAGAGGGTACATAAGCGAAGAACATGCATGCAAGACGAAGATAAAGAGCGAAGTGGAACGAACAAGCGTAAGCGGCTTCGACACGGCGGTAAAGTTGAATACGGGGGACGAGATAAAGTTATAGAAATTAGGGCCGGTCAAGAGCGGTAGGGTGCACCTAGGAAAAGCAATCATCCCTACCTCCCCAAGGGCATCGCCCATCTCGGCCCAAAGGATCGGGCATAGTACATAAATTTTACCAATCTCGGCCCGAATATAAAATGAGAGAATACATACAGTTGCTTGCTTGTCTGGTTTATGGCTTTGCTGCAAGGCAATCGCCAAATACATACAGTTAATATATTTTAAATTTTAAAGCTTAAGTTAGGTTAGGTAAAGTTTAGGACGTGGGTAGCTACCAGGTCCTTGTTACAGAAAACAGATGTTCCTTCTGAGGCAGTATCTCCGGCCTTTCCCTATGAAAAGGGTTTTATCCACGTTCTGTTTAAAGCCAAGGAACCCGTTTCCCTATAAAAGCGGTTCTGTCCGCCTTCTGTTTGGATTTAGAGATCCCTTCCTAAGCACCTTTTTGTTCGGGATGGATTAGCCCTTCCCCGTTAAACAGGCGCCTGTGACTTCAGGGGCACCTTTCAAAATGTATTCACCCGTTTCGGTCGGCGCAACCTTGTTCTCTTGTGACCTGGAGTGGCATCTCTCGAAACAGATTTATCCGTTTCGGTTAGCGTACCTTGGTCACTCTTTTCCTATAAAAGCGGTTCTGTCCGCTTTCTGTTTGGACCTAGGAAAGTAATAGCCCACCACGGCAGAGCCCTGCATTACCGCAGTAAGGCTAGATACTCCGAGAGGTCGCCCTGTATCTTAGAGGCACCGTTGGAGACACCTGTTCAAGGCACAGGATGTCATTCACTCATCAGCACGGTATGCTGACACCTTGAGTTAAGCCTTGTGTTCGTCTTAGCTTGGGATCCCGTTTCATATGCTAGTAACAGAAGTTGCTGATAACCAGCAACTCTAGCGCATGTTACAAAAGATCCTACTGGGCCCAATCACGACATTGACGTGCGAACACACGGGGGGATTTTAAAGCTTACTTGCAAGTCGTCTAAAGCCACAAAAAACTCAAAAGTCAGCTAATAAGGTTATGACATTCGTATTTGATACTGATTTGGTATTTTGTTCATCGACTATCTTGAGATAGGTAAAACTATCAATAGCAAATATTACATGGCAATATTGAATCGACTTAGTGTAAAAAAACAAAAAAAAAACGGCCTCACGGTAACATACAAAAAATGCTGCTGTTTCACCAAGACAATGCATCGTGTCACAAGTCTCTGAAAACGATGGTCAAATTGAATGAATTACGCTTTAAATTGCTTTCTCATGCACCCTGTTCTCCAGATGTAGCCCTCAGCGACTAATGGCTTTTTACAGAACTCAAAAAATGCTCCAGAGAAAGAAATTTGGCTCAGATAAAGAAGTGAATGCCGAAACTAAGACCTATTTTCAGAGCAGAGACAAATTGTTTTACAAACAAGGTATTAAAAAGTTAGAGGAACGTTGGGATCAATGTATACTAAGTGACATAGAAAATGCAACACCGCTATGCTGTAATTTTAAGCATACTTTTACAATTTGTGGATCCACTGATAAAAAGAAAGTGATTAAAATTTGATCGCGAAATTTCTCAAAATAGCTGAGATATCCCACTTTAATGTAAATAATATGTCGAAGCTCCTCTGCTCGCTACAAATTCATTAAGTAGTCGCGGCATTGATTGCATTAGATGATTGAGGTCTTCTTTGTGTAACCTTTTTCCCATCATATCCCATATATGTTCGATGGGGGAAAGGTCTGGAGATCGAGAAGGTCACTGAAGCAGATTTATAACGGACGATTCTTAAAAGTCTAAACTAACACGTGCAACATGAAATCGTGCATTGTCCTGCTGAAAAAGTGGATGCAATGTTTTCAAAAAGAGAAGCGGATGTGGTTGTAAAAATTCGTGGATATAGCGCTGGGTAGCTATGCTATGAACACTAATCCTGATCTGCCGCCGTAAGTAATGGCACCCTTTACCATAAAACTTACAGTGCGATAAGTATACCGTTTAATGGAAAATTGGAAGTTCCGTCTTTCACCAGATGTCCTCCATACTCTTGCACGGCGATTTGTGCTCAAACAAAATCTGGACCCATCGCTGAACACAACTGAGTTCCATTCCATATTTCATTCAAGTCCCTCCCTACTCCATACCAATCGTTCGCAACTCCCCTTGTTGTGGAAAATCGACATTCAAGTCCTAGTTGCCTCAAATAACGACACTGTTGTTCTGTAGCCTGTCTTTGGCATCCAGTACAACATCTCATTACTGCAGCTTCCTTTCGATTCACCCGATTAGCGAGTTTTCTATAAGACAATCCGGCTTTATCCGACACTTCTCAAACTTGGAACGTTGAGTGAAATTAGCGAATCTGCGAATGCTGGGCATGATAATGCAATAAAACAACAATAAAACAAATGGAACCAAACAAATCTAACACAGAAAAATAACTTAATATTAAGTAAACCTGTTTATTTTGTTCGGATGCTGATATGACAAAAAAGCCTTTACAAAAAAAGAGTGTCAAAATTTTATCAGCGTATACTGCTCATGATGAGCATTGCATTTTTTATTTCACTTAGTTTATTACACTTTAAGGAGAGTATGTTGATGAATCGAGTAAAATTTAAAAAAATGATTTTTGTGGCTAGACCGGGGACTTATTGGGTAAAGTGTTAACTAAACGTTTACCATAGTGAAGTTCCATATTTAAAACACTTTTTAATTAAGAGTTAAATAAGGACGTGTCTTGTTTTCATATGAGATGTCCTAAAACAATAAATTAAATTAATATTTTATTTACAAAATACGAATGTAAATCATTTATGTTTTAAACAACCATGTTTTTTTGTATATAAACAATTTTTCTGTTTCTCAACAAATCCCTTCGGGCCCTCGTAAAGAACGAAGCGAAAAGAACAAACGTAAGAGGTTTAAAAAAAGGACTAAAGGTGAATAATATTTCAAGTGCGCCAGGTGCAAGGTTCGAGGCCATTGATGCGAGAAACTAAAGACTGAAACGGATGGACGGATAGACATGCAGACGAATGTTGCACTATTGACTAGACTGGCGAGATTGGTTTTGTTTTTTGAGTGTTTAAGATTTAAGAGCTTTCGTGGAAGAATAATGGCCACTCTTCACCTCTCAAATTCCTCATAAGTTAGACGCATTATAATTTAGTGCTTTCAATTTATAAATTCCTGCAGCGTATGCGTTGTTGTCTCAATTCGTGTAGAATACTGTAATCTTTTGCTTAAGCCAGCGATGCAGAATTACAGGAAAGTCTTTAAGTAACAGGTGTTTGCCTGTAAATTGAACTATTTATTTTTAATAAAGTTATTAAAAAATAGGCGATTTTAGACTAACTAGGATAATTCGTAAAATTTTAAGGTATTAATATATGAAGTTCAGTAGATGACGGAAAAGATGTAATAGTAGTAGTAGTACGAAGTAGTTTTGGCAAGCATCTCATAGTTAAATTAACTAACGCCTCTGTATTGGTAACAGCTGCTTGATGCAAACATACAGGTATTCCCAGATTTTTTTAAAAATTTTTGGACAGTCCACGAAAACTGAGGCCTAAGTACTAGTGTACCCTAGGTGTCTAAAGTGTGGTGAAAGGGAGTTTGTTTACACGGGACCTAAATATTTGGAGACTGGGAGGAGAAAGGAAAACTTTCGTGGGTAGCAAATTTCATAGTCTGGACACTCTGGGGATGAAAGAACGAAGAAAACGAAAAGTTCAGGGCCTCTCGGGATGATTGTAGAAAAAAGAAAAAGATAGTTGATGTGTAGAAGAAACAAAGTGGATGCCAGTACTGAGCCAAGAATAATGCTTGGGGCACCCCAAGCATTATTCTGGTAAAAGCTGGAAGAATAACCATCTACAACAACTGATATACGTCGATTAGAAAGAAAAAAGGGGGAGGGCAAGAACAAAGCTTAGGTGGAAGACCGTAAGAAGGAAGTTTGTTAAGAAGCCCATCATGCCGGATCTGATCAGTTTGGATATGTCGAAGCAACGATCTGGGGTTCACCAAGAAACTCAGATGACTTGTTCCAGTTGTGTGAGACAAAGGAAAGAAGATCAGCTGTGGATCTTCTGCGACGGAATCCATACTGATTGGCATGTAAGATCTTGTGCTTTTCCAAATACTTTAAGATTTGGAAATTAATGAATTTTTCCAATAGCTTACAAACAACTGAGAGAAGAGATATAGGTCTTTAGTTTGAAAAGATAGTTTGGCATCCTCTTTTGGGGATAGGCAGCACACGTGCAACTTATTTGCTCTCCGGATAGTTAGGATGGGTGCAAGTTTGCAAACATTTTTTTTAAGACGATTGCTGGTATGCGATCTAGCCCAGACGATTTTTTTAATATTAAGAGAAGAAAGGATACGCTTGATCTGTTTGACTTTAATGCTTGGTAAAGTTCCGGGTGGAAGTAAGAAAGAGATCAGGGGTTTAAACAATTTTGGGTGGGAACTCTAGGAAAGTAGGTAGGATTCATAATTAAATTGGTGAGCGAGTTGCTGATTGCAAAATTTTCGGCTGCTTTGCCTTGTTTGTTAGTTTTTGTAGAGCCTAGTCAGTCCTTATTTTGAATATTAAAATCCCCCAGGACGATTACTTTGGCCAAACGAAACTGGGAAAAAATATTGTCGATCTTTATTAAAAGAAAGTCAAAAAAAGTCTGTGTGGGAATTGTTACATAACGAAAGGTATACACAGCAGATGAATGTAGTAGATCTGAAGGTTAGTTTAAGCCAAAGAATATCAGGCGTACAGGATTTGAAGTTATAAACTCTAGCACAAGCCAGGTCGTTGCGAAAGTAAGCACATACGCTACCATGAGGTCGAAAAGATGAAATGAGTTCGTAACCTGGGAAAAGGAGGTGGTCGGTTGATGTTTTGGGACTTATTTTGGTTTTGGTTAGAAACAGTGTGTGTGGTTTGAAGGATTGAAGATAATGCTGAACAGAGTTTACGTTGGATTTAAGCCCACATATATTTGTGAATGATATTTAACTTTTTGATGGTGCCCCCACAAATGCACCCCTCGCCTGAAGATTCGAATGGAGGGGTATTTTACCTTCGGAATACTTTACTTTTGGGTGTGCCATCATCATTATTTTTAAATTTTATCATAGTGGAGAAGAAAAAGAAAAAAGAGAAAGAAGCAAAATTGACTTACCCGCCCAGTCCTCAAAAAGTCCTATAAGACTTTACGAGTTCTTTAAAGGGCAAGTGGAGTGGTACCGTCCCAGGCGAGAAAAAGTTCCTGTACCGCCGGCCGATATTACCACCTGAGATATTAACTAAATGTTGTTTATTTATTTTGGGACAGTCCCAAAGGCTTAGAACCTAAGTACTAAGGGTCTGTAGGTGTCTTAAGTAAAATAAAAGACCGATTTTCATACCTTTATGTGGAACGATAACGAAGTCATAATGAATGGAACACGTTTGTGTAATATATTCCTGCTTTTGTCAGGCTATTTTTATTAAAACTTTGTAATTTTTGAGTCAATTTGCTTAAAAAAAAAACAAATCTCCATAATACACTGCAGAGCTTTATGTAAATATTGTGCAAAACTTTTTTTTATTTTATATTTTATACAAAAGTTTTAAAATGTTTTCTCGTATTTTATTACAAACAATAGTTACAAACTTCCACTTTTATTTACCGATGTTTTCGGCCTATTGATTTCCCTAAGATATAACCGTTTTTTCTAGGTAGTTGCCCTCCCGAAACTCCGAATCCTAAACTTTAATAATAAAAAACACGATAAAACGCAAAAAACTCCCTCAGAAAAATAAACGTAATCCACATCTGACACTGATGGCGTTCATTTACATTTTCTCAACTTTCGACGTCTGTTGAAATCAGAAAAATGCGCATCTTTTATGAATCTATCTATTATTGCATAGGGGTAACGCTACCATATATTTTCCACAGTTTTCCTTTGTACATGTATGCTTTCAGTTCAAGGATTTTATCTTTCTCTACTTAGGTGGCCGTTTAAAGATATGTACGATTTCATAAAATGGTTTTCCCACAAACGTCAGTAAAAGTTTGATTTTTAATGCATGCTGTCAGTGTGCTAAAAGGGATTTACTTTTAACACAGATAAGAAATTACAGAAACGTAAAACTTGGATCAAAATACATTATTTATTCAATTAAAAGTACAATTACTGAAAATACAATTCGAATAAGACCAATGACCAATCTCATTGGTGTTTGTTACACAATTTTCTTTGGCAAGAAATATACCCGGGCAGGAAGCAATATCATCCACCAAAGTTTTGGACAAAATTTGATCAGCAATTTTCTTTTTCTCTTGTAGCGTCTTCTATATAACCCTCTGCTACTGTACTGGACTTCTATCCACCGTGTCTTTTAATTGCAGTAAGATTAGCACCAGAGTCCGCAAACAAACTAGCTAAGGAACGTCGAAAGCAATGTCCAGTGTAAAGATGGGAATCGGGCAAATTTAAAAATTTAGCCATTTGGATAGGCATTTTACCAAATGTGTTGATTCCAACTGGAGTTATGGCACATTTATTCTTTAAGCATCTTATAAAAACTCCTAAATGATTTATATTCACCGGACGAAGGGCTATGTAATTTTTATAATAGTTTATATACAAGGTACTATTAATTACAAAGGTTCGTTGCACATGAGTCTTTGTGTCTGGTATATGCACAATTAGTGAAGTTCCCAAATCTTCGATGTTATTTAATGTCAAATTACACATTTCTTCTCGACGATAAAATTGCGGCTACTTTTGCATCAGATATATTTTTTTCATCCGGGCATTTTGTGAGAAATTTGTCTTGTCAATATTTTAGATTTCTTCGGTCGATATCCTTCACCCTTTCGCTTTAAAAAGGCAACTAGCTTGTAATATCTGTTTATGTCCTGATTATTTATGTTCATCATCGCCTTTAACAAAGTTATTTGTCCAGAGCGTAGACGATTTCCATATTTTGATTTTTTTTTAAAGTACGCAAGGAGCACTTTTTCACTGGCATTCTTGCACTAACATTTTTTGATCACACCATTTTAAGAAACGACTGTATGTAAATTCGTATTGTTGCTTTGACTTACTAGGCAATAATTCAAAAGTAGCTTTATTGGCAGTTTCTCCGATTTCCACCGGGAGAAATTCCTTTTCTTAATTACTTTTCATCGAACAAGAATTCGCGATTATTTGACGTAACTTGTCAACAATAGTTATTTACATTACAAGATGCGAAAGTTTACTTTTTGGTGTGAGGTGGTTTTTAAATGGCCGAGGCGAAGCCGAGGCTATTTAAAACCTCCGAACACTTGAAAGGCCTTTCGCATCGTGTAATGTAATATATTTTTTCTGCTGTCATCAGCACTTGTCAGATTTTGAATTATTGTTAATTTAGTATAAATCCATTCCCATTTTAAAATGTTAAATGAATATGAAAATGGCATCCAAAAGGCAGCTGACCTTGCGTGTGCCTCACTTCTGCCAGACAAATCTAAAGAGAGGTACCATCAAACATATAAATCGTTTTCTGAATGGCTTGCTACAAAAAATGTGGGGCGGATTGACGAGAATGTGATGTTGGCGTATTTTCAAGAAAAATCCGAGTCTTTATCACCACCAACCCTCTGGTCTGTATATTCCATGCTCAAGTTAACAATTTCCGTAAACAAAAATCAAGATATTTCGGAGTTCAAGAAACTAGTTGCTTTTATTAAAAGGAAAAACGATGGTTATGAGGCAAAAAAGTCAAAAATTTTTAAAAAGAAGAAATCAAAAAGTTTTTACTTAACGCGCCTGATCAAAGTTACTTAGCAATGAAAGTAATAGCCATTATGGGAGTGGCTGGGGCATGCCGGACAGACGAAATATACAGAATGAAGCTAAGTGATGTAGAAATAAGAAATGACGTGGCTATAGTAAAAATAGTGGAGTCTAAAAATAAAGTTAAAAGAAACTTTGTAGTAACCAACGATAAGGCTCAGTTCCTTATGTCAGATTTCTACAGGAATATATTAAGCTGAGACCAAGGCATGCTCTAGATGAGCGTTTATTGTATCGTTTGAAAGAGTAAATGTGTAATCAAGTAATTGGAAAGCACACTATTTCAAATGTACCTAAAGAAATTGCGAAGTTTTTGAAGCTTGAAGACATCAGTAGATACACTGGCCATTTTTTAGAAGAACGTCAACTACGTTCCTTGCCAATGCTTCGGATGTCGATATTTTGGACTTAAAAAGGCATGGAGGTTGGAAGTCTTCTTCTGTTGCGGAGGGATATATTGCTGAATCCTATAGTAATAAGGTGGAAATTTCAAAGAAGATTTTACACGAAATTCCTACCAATATTTCCTCTAATGAAGTAACAGTGAAAAATATGAATATTAACGTAGTTAAAGGTGATAACGATACCCCAACAACAAATTTAAAAACTGTTAATTCAAGTATTATTCATTATTCATTGCTCTAATTGCACAATTACTTTTAATGTTAATACCTAACCTAGTTTTTTAAATATTTTGTCATAAATTAGTTACTTTTTATAAATAAATCCTAATATTTCCCACAAGCATATTTTCTTTTTTTTACTCTTACTTTTTTGTCCAGGCGCTGAAAATATTACTTTCGTAGCTAGCAACGCTTAGCAACCAGGTAACACGAAGGTTCTCTTTCGTTATCATTCGCGTTGCTAGGACCACAAAGTTTTCTTATTTATACAGTAGTAGAAAAATTTCTTTTTTTACCTTAGCAACTTATTTCATAGATAAATTAGATGAAATTAGATAAAATAATAATGTATCAAACAGAAACGGACAACCCCTTTAACTGTGTGAAAGAAGTGAGACAAAGCTTTGCAATGTGTCGATACTTGTATCAAGCGCTGTCTCGAACAGCGAAGACAGCGATTCGAGGCATACGGCAACCTTCGTCAAGCGTACGCTGTTTAAGCTATTTTTGCGCCTATGTCCTAGTTTAAATTCGATCTTACTCTGTTTTAGTGGTTTATTTGTTTTCTTTGTTTTAATTGTGAAACGTCCATGTTCGGTTTTGAACTTTCCAGACCTGTATGTGCTAAAAGTGATTTATTTTTGTTTGAAGGCATAAAACACTGCGCCTTCGGCGTCGTATTCCAAACTTTCCTTCTCGCAAAAAATGTCACTTTTAGCACTTATATCGTAAATAACTATTTCATTTTCTAAACCTTAAGAAAAGGTACTTTTAGCTTATTGGAGTTATTACCTGATGTTACGAAGCACGTTGTCAATTAAAAAAAGTGTTGAGATAAGTAGGCTTAGTAACCAGGATGCGTTTTTGAAACGAAACTTTGATTCATACAAACCTAAAAAGTCCAGAACTTTGACTAAAGAAAATATTGGAGAGCTTTTACAAGATTCAGAGAATGAAAAATTTTTGCTATTGAAAGTGTCAATGATAAAATAGGTATAAGTGGAGCTTGCCAAAGAGAGGAGCTAAAAAAATTAAGAATGGAAGATTTACTCGATAAAGAGACTGTTTTAAGAATTGTAATACCTAGTTCAAACATCAATGTTTCCAATTCTTTGTAACGCTTGGCGATATCGAAGGAGTAAATATGTGATGACGAAAATTATCGTTTTTTTTTGTCCTTTAGAAACAGCAAATGTACAAAGCAGCCAGTGGGTATTCATACTTTTGAAAACATGTGCAAGACAATTGCATTCCTGTTAAAGTTACCTTATTCTGCCAAATGCACTAGTCAATTTCTGAAGTTCTTTGGCTTCATTGCTGGTCGATTTCGGAGTGGATCTTCACACTGTTAAACGCCATGGTGGCTGGAAAATTGGCACAGTTGCTAGATTTATAGAAAAATCACGCGAAAATAAAAAAATCGGTATCATTCTTGAAGAAAAATCATTATTGGTGTTTCACCGATTAATTTCTCTGCACAAGGCACCGAAAATTTACAAATTAACCACTAAAAAATGGGACAATTTCGTCTTCTATGTCTAACATTAATTTAACAAATTGCAATAATATAGTATTTAATTTTAATTGTTAAATTGTATTGTTTTCTGTATTTGTTTTATATTTTCGCCTAGTATACCCAGATATTTTTTTCAATATAGTATTCAGTACTCTTATGAGATCATTATAGTACTCATTCTAATAAATAATGGCGTTTTGACACTAAAAATGATATCCATATTATGAATGTCATTATGACACGTCAAAATATAAAAACAAATTTAAATCACTCAGGCCTTCCTCAAATTAAAATTCCAAACAATAAATTGCCCGTCAACTTTATTTAACAAATGATCCCATTTCTTTTAATTTATTTATTTAACCGAGTAAAAGATTTTCCATTCAGAATCAAATATTAACTAGTTTAGATACACTTCGGTAGGTGGTCATTTACCCATTACCATGCTTGTTACTGGACCTGTTAAACCTTCAAACAGCCATTAAAATGGCCTGCGGAAAAATTTTAAAATTAATTTAAAATTTTTTTCAGGTCGTAAATTTTTGTTAATGCAGAAAATTCTTCACTTAATGTTTAATGGATCTTTGTTCAGTAGGGGGAAAAAACCCTGAAAAATTTTGTTGGTTGTTAAACATTTTTATAAAACGTTAAAAATTTGGCGTACTAGTAGGGCACAATAAAAAAAAATAAAAATTTTTTTTCTTTTTTTGGGGGTGGAAAGCCCTTTTAATTTTTAAACCCTTTTGCTTGGGTTTTTTTAAATTTTTTTTAAACATTTTAAACATTTTTTAACGGCCCCCCACCCCTTTAAGGTAGGTAGTTAGGAGGTAGGTTTGGTGGATTTTTACGCCCTCCACTGCGCCTCGGTCTATTTGGTACCCCTTTTTATTTTTCCCCCAATAGATCGGACTTTAATGAACCCGATCCAGATTGGGGTTTTTTAATCTCCTTTTACTGTGTCGCTACCGGACACGAGCACAATGTGTTCTGATGTTTTCTTTCCCGGCCCTGAGAGTAGAAGCAACGATTAGATGTGCCCCCTCCCCCGCTAGTGATTTTGCCCGGTCCAAAAGAACCGATTTTTTCGAGGACCCCGGCCCTTTCCTTAAAAAAGTCCCTTTTTTGTTTAAACCAGGGTTTTCCCTATTAAGGCGGTTTCGCCCGCTTCTTTTTGGGGTTCGGGGGATCCTTCCAAGACCGTTTGTTTTTTGGGTGGTTAAACCTTCCCGGAAAGCAGGCGACCTTTAAAAAGGATTACCCGTTTTTGGCGACCTTTTTTCTGTTGGGCCTTTGGGGGCACCACCGGTTAGCGCACCTTTGTCACTTTTTTTTTAAAAAAGCTTTTGTCCGTTTTCTGTTTTTAAAAAAAAACTTTGTATTTTGAAGAAAAGTGTCGCTTGGGCCCTTTTTGCTCTTAGGGTAGTTTTGAAATTTGTATTATCTGGAAGCTTGGCTCTTTAATTGATACATTAAAACTGCTAAATTAACTGGGTTAAGTAATTTATTTATACAAAACTAGTATCTGTAAAAATTATCACAGACAAAAGCTCAACATAACATAAACTCATAATAAATCATGAAAATTCTTGAAAAAGTAGAGTACTTATAATTGAAAGAAAATAAAAAATTCCTGAAAAAGTAGGGTACTTATAATTAAAAGGAAATAAAAAATTCTTGAAAAGAGTAAACTAGTAACATAATACCGAGAATTTGTGTCTTATTAAAGTATGGTAAACTTAAAAATTCGTGTTGAAGATCCTCTGGTATAATACCATCTCGACAGAGCTTCTCTAAGTCTTTTAACTTTTATAAACTTATTGGTATTTTCTTCGAGTAAGCCTTTGGAATAAGATCTTCCAGAATCCTGTTGCGCATGTGCAGGTGTATTTTATGATCTCCTTTAGAGGGTAAAAACGAATAGCGGAACTCAATGCCAAATATACCTTTAACAAACTTAAGTGCACTTATGCTTGCCCATTTTACAGGAATATGTTGTGGCTAGTTGTGGTTAGTTGGATGTTGTGGATATTGTTCCAACTGTCAAAGTCACCATAGTTTAGTTTAGTTACCGCAAATGGCTCTGGTTTAGTTCGACTTAGTTGTATAATGTACGGCCACTGGGAAGGTGCCATAACCTGCCTGTGTTTTACAAAGGACGATATTGTGCTATGTATCGTATCCGCACCCATGTAAGTATGGCCCTTTAGCAAAAATTTTAGCTCTATACTTTCTATGGAGGTCATTTTTTGGGCATGGTACAGAAGCATCGAAAACATAGTTTTATTCTTATTTTGTCCTGGACAATTGTCGCAGTACAAAATAACCTTCAATTGGCCTGCTTTTCTCTGCTCAAAAGGTTCCAAGTGCCTGCCTAAGGCGCTTGGCACCTTTGTGCACAACCATTTTTCAGAACAACTCGGGGCCAAACACCATAACCAGACACTTGGCACCTTTTTGCTCTTATTTATGTTTAACTTGTAGCGCTTGTACCCTCGGATAAAACTGATATTGTTGGAGCGCCTTTATGCCCATCGATATATATATATATATATATATATATATATATATATATATATATATATATATATATATATATATATATATATATATATATATATATATATATATATATATATATATATATATAGTATATTTTAAAATCTATAAAAATACATTTAAATGGTCTAATATCGTGATGTATATATACTATCTTAAAAATCCCAACATTCTTGAAGCTTACAAAAAAGTATACCAGTAATTTAATTTTAAGTATGCCGCGAAGATTACAAGATGCAATTGATAAGAACAATGATATAAGTAGATATTAAAAAATCTGTTAATTTTTTTTTTCATCTTTGTTACAGGTTAACACATTATTACAACTAGAATTATGCTTTACCAGATTTTGTCGGCACAATGCATCGCATTTTAAAATATAGCACTAGTGGATTGCTGTTAAATTTAACAAAAAAATTGTGAAAATTGAGTTAAAAAGCATTGATAACATTTCTTCCTAAAGTTAATAGAGGAGCAAATATTTCGTCTCAAAATAAAAAACCCGATTCGATGTAACCGAACTTTTTTAAAGTTTAAACTTGTCAAATAGTAACTAGTTTGGAAGACATCTAATTATATAAATGTCTTGTTCACTGCTATTGTTGCAGTTAATAGAATCTAATAATTTCTACGCCAATGAACTCATGCATCATTAACTGGTATTACTAAAGGAGTTATTCTCGAGTTAGTTCTCCACCTTTTCAATTAAGAAAACTAATAAAGCTAATTGGATTCTCTGTTTTACGGCTCGGCGTAAGGTAGCTTTAGGTAGATGATAATAATGTCTATCTCGACTAGCAAACAGTGAATTTTATGGTTTTGATTTTACTATTCTCCATAATTTATCTGTGATGTCTTTAGAACTTGAATTTAAGTGGTGGTGGAATATTTGTTAAAAAACATTCTAATTGAATATTTGTTTGTTTGATTGGGCACGGTTTTGGATACAACTTTATTTTTAACCAACTTATAGGTTAAAAAATATTGGAAATGCAATATATTCGCATGATAATCTATTAGGGTTTTCAAACAAATATACGAAATTTTATGGGTGTATGTATGTTTGTATGTACGTTTGTTTACGCATTTCTCCCTGACTAATAATCAGATTGTGACCATTCTTATTTTATTAGCTTACATTTATCCTAGGAAACAACAAATATTTTATCAATAAAACTAATTTTTTTCGACGATTTATAACCATGGATTAAAATAAATTTATCATTATTATACTTCTGTGTCTAAACTACAATTCAAGTAGTGAACAGAAACATCCAAAAAACAAAGTCCGTTTCTTTGGCAGGTAATATGAAAGTTTCTGATTTTTGGGATGCCAAAGGCATTTTACTTGTTGAATGGAGAATGACAAAACTTTAAGGGTTTAATACTATTTAAATCTTTTAATTTAAGTGAAAATTAAAAAAAAAAGATTTGGTTTGCAGATGAAAGTATTTTTTTAATCGGTATAATGCACTTGTGCACCAAAGTGTTTTAAGGGTTTATCTAGTCTAAAAGCCAGAATTTTGTGCGTTTTTTGACGGTCGATAAAAAAACAATTAATATTTTGGCTATCCTTATTTTATCATTCATTTATTCATATTTTAATTATTTACAAAAAAAATCAATTAAAAAAAACTATTTCACAAAGTTACACGCTGTTGAAGAACAGGAGAAAAACGTGTCCATCTTGTCACGGTTCCCTTTCTTCTGATCATCTGAAAAATGAAAAAAATGGTAAATTTTTTATCAGTACAAATGTCATAATGGCAGGAACTAGGAGAAGCAAAAAACTAGCTTTATTGCTCCGAACTACAACTTTAGCTATAACTTTAAAAAAATTGAATTTTAAAACATCCTATTAAGGAGATAGAATATCTTAGTTATTGGAATATAAAAAAACGATTTTCTTGAAATTTCTAGACTAGAATATCGCTTTAAAAGCAAAAAAATAAAAAACCGGAATTAGAAATTGCTGGAACAGCATTTTTCCCATTTCCCCGATGTGGCATCTTCCTACTTTTACTTCTTTCTGAAACTGAAAACATTTCTCCCTAGTTGGCGTGAAGGATACATGCTACTATAGCAGAGTTTTCTAGCAACCCACAGGAAAATTGTTTTTATTATTAACCTTTTTTCTTTACTTTTTATCCCCTTTCTTACGCAATTTTGTCAGGACCTTGTAAAATACTGAGGTTTAGTATAAATACCTTCGTAGTCAGGTGACTTATTTAGGATTTACTTGAATATGGCTGGTGATACTTACCAGCTGATCTATTGGCTTTATATTGGCACTATCGTAATGTCTAAAAGATGCCGTAAAAATGCAATGTTTGCATGTTTCGATTCTTCGATTTGGGGAATAAATAGGTTTCCTCAAGGGATTTCTTACTGTCTGCAATATGTGTACAAATTTTATTTAAGGCATTGCAGAATGTCTTGCAGTACTTTGCAATGTCTCGCAATACCACGCAGTGCAACGCTATGCCTTTTAATGCTTTCCAGTGTTCCCCAATGCGTTGCAGCGCCTCGCCATGCGTTGCAGTGTCTTGCAATGCTTCGCAGTATCTTGCAATGCCTCACAGGATTTTGCAGTGTTTCGCAATATTTTTTTAAACGTGTAAAAAATACAAACCTTTGTGAGCTGTCCCAAAGATAAAAAAACCTCATCTTTTGTAAGAATTCTCACCAAAACAGTATTTACCTTGAAAAATGCCACAATTTTTATTTCTTTTTTAATATATTTGATAGCATACCATAAATAAACTGCATATAAATATCATGATTTTCTTATGTCAATTGTTCCAGTCACAATACTGTTATTATCCAATTGTCTATCTGTCCCATTATAATCGTTACTTTAGATCTTTTCTGACATTTGTCTCACTTAAATAAGAATGGAAAAGAAAAAAGAAAACAGAGTTAATTTAAAATTAATAGGCTTATGACTATAGCGTGTCCCACAAATTTAAGCAACTTAAATACTAAGCCAGATACAAAGGAGGTAGAAGATGAAAAAAAAACTAATAAAAATTTTAAAATGTCAATTTCATAAAAACTTATTTAATGATTCATTTAGCTTAAGTATCAAGTTATGTGATTGATCAATAAAGTTTTTCATGCGGTTTTAGCTTCGTCGTTTTATTTTTCCAAAAATAGTAAGACCTTGTTAGCAACACGTATAAAGATTTATGTGTATCTGTCAACTTAATCGTATAACGTCGGACTAAAAATGAATTTATCAAAAACAAAAATAATGAGCAGAACAGAGGAAATCATAAGAATAGCAGACAAAACTTTGGATATTGTGGATGAATTAATATATATATATATATATATATATATATATATATATATATATATATATATATATATATATATATATATATATATATATATATATATATATATATATATATATATATATATATATATATATATATATATATATATATATATATATATATATACAGTGTGGTCCATTAAGTTTGCAACAAATGGGATTTTTTTTATTAGCTGTACCATCAAAATTTAAATAGTGCCAAAAGTTAGTGCATGTTTGATAACCACCTTAGATGCACTAGTAATTGATTCAAGTCAAACAGTATACAGGGCAGGCCAAAAAATAATAAATTTGTTCAAGAGTAAAGTACCCTAATTTCGAAAAATACAGGAAAACGCTATAAAGAAAAGTTGTTTAGAATATAAAGTTATGCTTAAATACAAAGTCATGGCCTTCTATTATTTTTTTTTTTGATTTTTTTTTATTTACCCTGTATAATAGAAAATTATTTTTTTAATTAATAGATTTTAAAAGTAATAATAATAATAATAATAATTTATTACTTAGTACTGCATACAATATTGTTACAATTACAATTATTACAATTACAACAATAATCAATACAATAGTACAAACAAAAACTATAAGTAATTATGTGCACAATGAACATAGGTCTGTGTGTGCACATTGTAAATTTGGAAAATATTACAAATGTATCTTAAACTTTAGCTATCTATACTCTGACAATTTTTTTCCCTAATGGCAATGACAATAAATTTATATTAAACTTTACCTATTTATACTATAACAATTTTATATTCTAATGACAATATTAGAAGCATTTCAAGTGCATGGTAGTGTGACAGCGATGACCATGTATTCTTTAAATATCTCTTATAAAAATTCTACCATATATTTTATCCTTTGGGTGTTATTTTTGATCCACAAGTCCAATTGTTTTTTAATATTTTTAAAGTTTTTATTTTTAAACTGTACCGGCAAGATATTAAAATTTTAGGAGCTACATAGGTAATAGATCTTATGGAACCCTATAATGGGTGTAAGGTAATGTTAAATTTTGACCGAGATTGGCTCTTGTCATGATGCATTTACGATAAAGTTTTGAAATATATTTCTGGTAAGGGAAAATCTTAAAATATATTTAAACATTTCTTGGATTTATATTTTTTTACGCCAACGCCAAATTTATGTTTGTTGCAAGGATATTTAGCACGTTAGTACAATTTGGCGGATATGCTGACAAACAAGGCAAATCTTTATTAATAATAATGTGTATATGAAGTAACTCACAATTAAAGAATAAATATTTTATTTCAAATTCTTATAAAATGGATTCAAATTAAATAGATATTACCAAAACATACCAAAACGATCGCGGATAGCTATGGAAACAAAAATAAATGAGCGATAAAACAATCTTTAATATGGCAGTTTGACGTTTAGAAATTTATTTGTTGGGAGTTCTGGTTTATTAAATGTATGTTTATTAAAAAATTGCCTGCTCCAGCCTTAACTTTAGTCAAAAAAGTAGAATTAGTTTTAATTTGCGGAGATAATTATAAAACAGTGCGTAAAGCTGCAGATATTTTTAATGAACGGCATCCCGAAAATGAAGTTCACTATTCAACTGTAAGTAGAATTTTAAAGAATTTTAAAAAAACAGGATCATTGGAGTCTATGTTTTTATATTATAGGACTTAGTACTTTAATGAAATCATTATAGTACTTATTCTAATAAGGGTTGGCATTTTGACACTAAAAATAAAATTCACAAAAATGTCATGATGACACGTCGAAATAGATTTTTTATGTTTTACCTATCTATTATTGATCTATAATACCTTAGAAACGGAATATGTTATGATAGCAATAATACCTGCTATCACACCTAGGGCCATTATAAGCGGGCATTATGATAATCCCCACTTATAATGCCTAATGCGCTAAATGGAAATTTTATTGCTTATCCAATTTTATTTCTCTCACAATAAAGATCAAGTTTATACAAAAAATAATTTTTTCTTTAAACAATACTAAAAATTAAACTTTATTTCCAAAATAAAAATTACAATTTTAAGAAATGCCCCGGAAAATGTAGCTGTTTCCACTATAGAATGGTCGGTGTTTTTTGTGATGGTAGCAGCGTTAGCACTAACGCTATTTTGTATAGAAGAACAGTCCATTAAAGAATTTTAATAGTCGATACGGAATTAACCTCGGAATTAACTGAATTGGCAATCATTTTTTGGCTACTTTGTTTTTGGATGAAATACTTTCTTCTATATATCCTTCAGCTACTGAAGAGCTTTTCCATTTCCCATGTTGTTTTAGCGTTTCAAACGAAGCACCTGCCTCAACAAGTAAAGTTGACGATGTGCGACGCAAACAGTGGCCGGTGTAAGCTTCTGCATTATCCGTTTTAAAAATTTTATCAATGTTGGGAGCTTCCTATGGTATTTTTTCCAAGGGTTTTTGTACTGTACATGACCCTTTCTATAGGAAAGAAAAAATTTCAGCTCCTTTATTCCAGCTGGTCTTAATTTGTGTACTTTTTTATTAAATTTAAAGCGCCTAAATCTTCTCAATGATAGTAAAACTTTTTGAAGTTGAAGTTTTAGTTTCTGGTACCTTTATAACCAAGACTGTTCCTCTATCTTCAATGTCATCAATGGTCTTTTTGACCAACTCATCTGGTCTTAAACCTAAAAACACCCATTACCAATATGACTTTGTGTACCAAGTAGATATCATCGGAGCCTTCTTAATAAATTTTAATATTTGTTCCCCTTTCCCAAAATTTTTAGACTTTTTTCGGACGTATCCTTTCGACTTAACTTTAAAAAAGATATGAGACGATGGTATTGCGAAATTCTATATTTTCATAGACCATCAACGTAGACCCTTTGGGGTGGAATACTTGGTCCAAAAGAGTTCGGACTGTATTTTTCCGACTAAAAATAATAAAGTTTGTTAAAATATGTATTAAAATAAAATCAATAACACCAGTTCCTGGAAATATCCATTAAAACGTTTTCGGTTCGCATCTTTCCAAATACCAAATAAAATGCCACTCCCCATCATACTGTTGCCCCGGTTTCTGGAAAAGATTTTCGGTCGCTTTTATGGCCTTTTCTCTTATATTTTTTGTGAAAATTTTTTTCCCTTTTGAGCAAATCGTTAAATAAAAAATGCCAACTGACTAACTGACAGAAACATCAAAGTCAAACTTAACACCCGTCATTATCTACTTACGTATAAGGTACAGGTGCAACTTATTTTTTTATTGCGAATAAATAATGTAATTAGTCATTGAAAAACTCTTTTTTTGGTAAAACATAAAGCATTGTATGCACCACGGGCTTTACTGGACTATAATGCCCATCAGGTCGAAAATCAGCCTCGGAGACCTCAGGCATTATAGTCCCAGTAACCCCTGTCTAAAGCATTTTTAATGACTGTTTAGGCTTTTAAGGAATAAAGGCATTAAAAATCTGGTCCGCCCTGTATTTTTATTTAGGGTTTAAATAACTATGTCAATTTTTATATTAATTAGTATCACGAGCTCGATTTAAAAACTCTTTTTTGGTCATCGCCTATTGTCGTGTTAACAGACACGATTATCATTTAAAATTGCTCGTAAGTTAAATAAACTTTTCATCAGATTTAAAAAGAGCTTTTATCGCTAATACGTATTTTATTATAACAGTCGATTTCATGACATAAAACTGCACTTTAGATAAGAATCTAATACTCATGCAATGGCATCTCTTCTCGGATTATACTATATTGCTAGTACTTTGTCCTCTAACGGTTAAACAGTTTCAAGTCTCTTTTGTCTGTTTAAAAGGATTCTTTGTCAAATAAGTGATTTTTTTTACAGTACAGCTAATAAGGTTAATTTACCAATAAAGGAATATAATTGTATATAAAGAGTAATTTACATAATGTATACCATCGTTAAAGAGATTCCTTGGACAAAAATAAAAATATATGTTGGGGTTCGTGGTTCCCTATTTAATTTCTTTGGGTAATTTAAACACGACTATTTTTTTAACATATTTTATTGAGAGCATACTAATATTGTCTTATAATCATAAAACAGAAGAAGCGAGAACGAAGAGAGCCACACACCTGTATTCCTTCACTGGCGGATTTAGCTGTGTTGCCAATGTTAAACCTAAATCTTAACATTCTAAAAAAGTTAACAAATCTTAAAAAATACATCAATATAGCTGTAAAAGGGGTCCAATTTTATGTTATGGGATTTTCCTTTTATTTTTAAAACTGGTTTTTCGATTTAAAAAAAAAACCCCTTTTGGGACGTAAGTTGGAACTTTGACCGAAATAACCTTTTAAAACAAATGCCCCTTTCTTTAAAATATTTTAATATATATATATATAATATTAATATATATATATATATATATATATATATATATATATATATATATATATATATATATATATATATATATATATATATATATATATATATATATCTATATATATATATATATATATATATATATATATATATATATATATATATATATATATATATATATATATATATATATATATATATATATATATATATATATATATATATATATATATATATATATATATATATATATATATATATATATATATAAGGTTATAGGGGATTCGGTCTTTATGCTTCATTAAAAGTTAAACGCTTTTTAGCATTCCCGACTTTCAGGAAAATTTATTTCCTTTTTCAAGGCTGCAATATGTAAAAAAAACCCTGGTTACATAAGCTAAACTACCTATTATATTAAAACTTACCGCTAAGATGTTAATTAAAAATGACCAATGCCACAAAAGAAAACTTCATTGATTACAATTTAAAAATGTTAAAAAACATAACACACAATTAAAACACAAGAAACACCACCCTCATCACACAGCGGTTGGGGTAAATGGTAAAAGTAACGATATTATTATTTATTTACTTGTTTATTCTTTTTTCAAACATCGTCCGTTTTACCATTTACCCCAACCGCATGTGGTGAGTGTTGGCTTTGTAACCTAGCGTATTTAATTGTGTGTTATCGCTTATTTTTTAAACATATATATATATATATATATATATGTATATATATATATATATATATATATATATATATATATATATATATATATATATATATATATATATATATATATATATATATATATATATATATATATATATATATATATATATATATATATATATATATATATGGGGTGATTTATGAAAAAATATCAATACTGCAGGCACTTAGTCAAGGTCCAAAAAATAAAAGTGTATACAAATATGGGTCCGCAAGGCCTTTGTTTCGAAATACAGGGTGTTAAAGTTTTTATCTATGTTTTTTTATATAATATTTTTTTTAATGTTTTGCTGAACATAATTTAAAACAAAAATAATAATGAAAAAAATACATACTGTGTAATTATATATACATTTTCTTTTATTTTCATTTTAATTTTGCTATAATAAAATGAGATGCGTCGTAATTATTTTAAATCCAAATATCTCGAAAACGGTTGCTCATATTAACTTTTAACAGGTATACCTTTTGAACGTAAAAATGACAAATCAATTATTTAATTTACCAAAAAATGTAATACAGGGCCGTACCAAAAAGTTGTGATTGTTCAAAATAGTAATAGACATGTCGGTGGCACCCCCTACAAGTATGAGCCGTACTAAGATTAGGTTCGAATCCGTCATACCAAAAACCCGAATACCAATTTTTTACTTTAAAATTTACATTATCATAGATTTTTTTAAAAAATAAAAAAATTATATATATATAAATATATATATATATATATATATATATATATATATATATATATATATATATATATATATATATATATATATATATATATATATATATATATATATATATATATATTATATATAATATATATATATATATGAATTTGACCTGCCTATTTTGTCAAATAAAAAAAAAATGTGGTACACTAGAAAATGCTTCTTGATACATAGTACATGTATGCCAAATATCATTAAAATATCTAAAGTGGTATTACAGATATTAATAATAAATGATTTATTTTTTAAAAATTTACCTCCTTGTATCTCAAAAGTTAAAATGTTTAGGACATACGTTCATATAAAGTTTTCTTCTTAAAATGAACTCAAAAATTGCCTCCCTAAATGTTAACGTAGTATAAGAAAACACCCTGTATAATGTAAAAAAAAAATATCAAACATAATATTTTATTTCTCGTAAACAGTTGATTTTATCGATGTCAATCAAAATGCCTTTTTTTTTTTTTTTTTAGTTTTATATTAAAGCTATCCAAAAAATAATATTGTTGAGTATAAAACGGCTGGGGTGTTAAAAAAATTGCTATTATTGTGTCAGAGCTAGTCCCGTCCCTGGCAAATTAAATAAGTCAAATATGATTTAATGTGTTCATTTTAAAAGACCTATCTAGTAAACATCATATTAAAAAAATATTGAATTTCGCCTAGTATTTTAAAAGTTATTTATAAAAAAACGATTTCCAGGGTCGTCCGTTATGCTTTTTTATTGTATCTCTGTAGGGAAGGCTCGTAGGAAAAAGTTTATATTTTAGCGCTTTCTATTAGATTCGAGAGATTGCCCACATATTCCGGGACACCTGTATATATATATATATATATATATATATATATATATATATATATATATATATATATATATATATATATATATATATATCATATATATATATCATCATCATCATCATTCATTTTTATTCAACCATTTCCAGTATGGTGTAGCCTCCCTTACGTATCCATATACCTGTTTCTCAGCTGGGCCCATTGTTCTCTATTGTTGGCTATACGGAACCAATTTGTTCTGCGGGTTTCCTTGTAATTACATCGAATTGTGGTCTTCCTTCTGTGGATCTTTTAACATCATTGTGTGGTACCATGTTGTAATTTTGGTGGTCCATCTATCATCTGATGATGTTTTGCTTCTTGCCAGGTGTCCTGCCCTTGCCCACTGCCATTTAAGAGATTTTATTCTGTGGATCACATCTATTACCTGGGTTCTTTGTCGTATCCACCTCTATTCTTTTGCGGTCTCTTTTCGTTATTCCCAGCATATTGCGTTCCATTGACCGTTGTGCTACCTGGAGTTTTCTTGCAATATCTGTTTTAAGTGTCCAGGTCTCACATGCAAGGTCATAACTGGGTAGTATACACTGGTCAAATGCTTTCTTTTTTTAGGAGGAGTGGCATTCTGGATTTGAATATAACTGAATTTTTTCCCCGTAGCCACTTCATGCTAACTTGATTCTTCGGTTGATTTCTGGTAGTAGGGATCCTGATCTATGTATTAGGTGGCCCAGGTATATGTATTCTTCTATTTTATTTCCAGATTTGTTTTTTATTTATTATAATGTTTTTTGCTCGTCTGCCAGTTCGTTGTACATTATTTTAGTTTTTGCTAGATTCATTTTGAGACCTACTTCGTTACTAGCCGCATTCAGTTCATTTATTTGTTGTTGTAGTTCTGCGGGGGGTATTGGCAATTAGAACTATGTCGTCTGCAAAATCTTGGGGCTAGGTTTTTTTCTCCATCTATTTGCAGGCCCTTGGTGGTCCAGTTCAGTTTGCGGAAGATTTCCTCTAGTGCTGCTGTGAACACCCTTTGGAGATATTGCGTCTCCTTGTCGTACTCCTTTCCCAAGTGGGAAATTCAGGAGTTAGCTCCTTGTATATTACAACTCTGGCTTTAGCTTCTTGATATATATTAGCAAGAGTTTCTATAAAAAGTTTTGTCGATCCCCTGATTTGTTAAGGCTTCTATTTTTTTGCTTTGGGTTTTTGAAAATCGAGTCGAAGGCTTTCTCAAATCTATGAACGCTGGGCCCAGTGGTAGTTCATATTCTTTGGTTCGGCTGATGTTTTCCCCTTAGCGTGTGTATATGGTCAATGGTGCTGAAGCCACTTCTAAATCCCGCCTGTTCTCGTGGTTGTGCAGCATCTAATATGTTATGTATTCTATTGTTTAGGATTTTGTGAATATCTTGATATTACTGGTAGTAGACTTATTGGTCTGTAATTTCTGATGTCCTCTTTGCTGCCTTTTTTGTGGATTAGTTTATTTTAAACCCCGGCCAATTTCCCAGATTTGTGGTATGTCTTGTTTGTAGGCAACTGGTGTAAATTTTTGCTAGTATTTTCCAAGTCTTTTTACCAGCATATTTGATCAGTTCGGCTGTTATTCCGTCATTTTCCTGCTGCTTTTCCATTTTTCATATCTTTAAGCGCATTTTCTACTTCTTCCCCGAGAACTTCTGGGACGTCGTCTTCCAGTTGGGATAATCTTTTTTGTTCAAAGTCTCCGGGGCTTTATATAGGTCACTGTAGAATTGGGTCACCAGGCTTATTATGTCTTCCTTATTTGTTATTCGGACATTGTTGTTTGTTAAAGCGATAATTTGCTTCTTTCCAATAATGAGGGCTTTCTTGGGGTTCTTGTAGCTTTTCCTATTTTCAATTGCAGTTTGTACAAGTTTTTCGTTATAGTTTTTAATGTCTGCTGCAATTTTCTTTCATTGTTTTACATAGTTCGGTGTATTCTACTCTATGTATGTTACCATGTATTTTTATTTGTCGTCTTTTTAGGAGTGTTTTAGTCTCATTTTGAAAGTTTCGTATGTCGGTTTTTTTGTTTTTTCGACCTCCTACCTCTTGGCGCAGCTTATTACCGTTTCTATTAGCTGTTGTGAGTGTAATTCTTATCGTGAAGCTTGTTGTTTAATAGATTTTTTGTACTGACTGGAGTTTTCTTTTAGATTATCAGTATCTATTCCTATGGTTGTTGGTTGTCTAAATAATTTTAGCCTTTCTAATCGTGTGTCCAACACTACTTTCGCTCTGATTAATCTATGGTCACTCCAGTTTAAACATGTTAAGAACGCTTACATCCTTTATAGTGTTCCGCCTGTTAGTCAGGATGAAATCTATTTCATTTTTCGTTTCTCCATTAGGTGCTTGCCATGTCCATTTCCTATTTTCGTTCTTTTTAAAGAATGTATTAGCAATAAATAGGTTCTGGTGATGCGCGTATTGTACAAGTCTTTCTCCTCTATCATTCCGTTCCCCAATTCCAAAGTTCCCTAGCAGTTGTTCTTGCCGTTGTTGTTTCCCTATCCTAGCATTGAAGTCTTTTTTATTTAAAATATTTTTATTTAATTATTATTTTTATAAATTTTATTTTTATATATTTATATATATATATATATATATATATATATATATATATATATTTTATATATATATATATATATATATATATATATATATATATATATATATAAAATATATATAAAAATATATAAAATAATAATAAAAATAAAAATATAAAATAATATATATATAAAATATATATAATAAAATAAAAATATATATATATATATATATATTTATATATATATATATATATTATATATATATATATATATATATATATATATATATATATATATATATATATATATATATATATATATATATATATATATATATATATATATATATATATATATATATATATATATATATATATATATATATATATATATATATATATATATATATATATATATATTATATATATATATATATATATATATATATATATATATTATATATATATATATATATATATATATATATATATATATATATATATATATATATATATATATATATATATATATATATATATATATATATATATATATATATATATATATATATATATATATATATATATATATATATATATATATATATATATATAATATATATATATATATATATATATATATATATATATATATATATATATATAATTTAGTAATTTTTCTAAATTATTTTTTTAATTTTAAAAAGGGGCTTTATTTACAAAGTTAAAGGAAAAAAGGTTGCTATATTAGTATTGCCACGTTAAATAAAAAAATAAGAATTAATATTATACAGGGAGTATCGGAAATATTTCGATTTCTTTTTAAACTAATCTTAGACTTGACCTTGATGTTTAAGTCAAGTTGCGATACTTTTGTTTACCAATTATATATGATAAGAAATAATTTTCATCTGGTTCGCAGACGAGCAAAGGTCGCTTTAATTCGGATCTTGAACTATTAGGAACTTGAGAAAACCGGCTAACATACGGAATTCAAACTTTATAGGTTGAAGTGATATAGACTTTCTTTAAGTCACACCACCCTGTTTATGGAAACCATCACATAAATAAAGAAGTTATTCTTGCTGTCATAAAAATAGTCGAAAAGAATATGTGTCGATGAGTATCCATATTCATATTAAGTAAAAAAGCCCCTTTTTCCGTTAAAAGCCAATCTTTTGAAAATATACCCGGAAAACATATCATTTCAGATGTCGTTATATCCCATTTCTACTACAAATATATCCATATACGTCGCTATTCCACTTTAAGGAAGAATCAGAGACCAATAAAATCGGACTTTACCACAGAATTTTCCCGGATTTTTTCGTGATAAATCACGGAAATCTTTATACTTATGGCTGCGCTTTCTTACTTGTCACATTACAGTAGGCCATGATTCATATTTACCGAAAGGGTAAAATGAAATTGTGGAGGTCGGAAGGACGAGGAGCGAGAAACGGAAAAATCCGAGTTAAAATGGAGTGATTGATAAGTCTGTTGTTCGAAAGAATGTTGGAAAATGGACAGGTAAAAAGTATGGGTGTATATACGAGGTCTATACAGTAATATTAAAAAAAACAACCGAAAAGTTTATCAAGCGCAAATCATAACTAATAAATCTGAATTCTTAATAGTTACTTTTGTAACAAGTACCTAAAATCAAGTTTTTTGTGACAAATCGTTGCTGTTTTAGCAGATGAGTCCCCAAAAACTGATTAAGGTACACGTTACGAACAACCTTTTTTTATTTATGATCCAAAAGTAGTAACCAGAACTAACCAAAAAGAAGGGGAACTTATTGATCAACATAGATACAAAATCGTACTAACGGTTTTTCATGCATTACAATAAAGTAAATTAATTAATGAAGAAAACACAACATCTAAATTTGATTTTTACATTAGATATTGCCCCTTATAAAGGGAAAATTGCTCGCAACAAATGCTACTAAATTCAGGCGCTTCAAAGTCGACCCTTTTATGGGCAAATCGTTGGAACAGTCTCTTCCCTAAATCGTCATAGGGTTTTTAAAGGTTGCGTCGTGCCAATGGAGACAATGCCAATACACATACGGAGCGCAAAAAAAGATGCAATTTTTCTCGCCAAAATAAAAGAGGCGTAAAACTTACTAACCATGTCCACTTTAGAAAATTGCAAAATTTCGAGTACTTCCGGAGATATCCGGAAAAACCAAAATTTTCCGATTTCGTTTTTATTTTTTTTTTACGTTATTTAAAGAGATATGGAAAAACAAAAGATACTTTCTTATGGCCACTTTTTTAGCTCTACAAAACTGCGTTAAGAGATTTTCCGCACGACGTTTGTTTTGTTAAACCATCACCTTTTTTTTAAATACCGACCTGGGTTTTTTTTATTAAATTTTTAAGCCTTTTACCCAGTTACAAAAATGTATAACACTTAATATTTATTAACATTTTGGAACGTCCCTATAAGAAATGATGTGCGTTCCTTGTCTAACTTATTGTCTCTTATGGAAAATATGTTTATTTAACAGAAAAATATTAAGTGTTATACATTATTGTAATTGAAATTATAACTGCTTTAAAAAAATGCAATAAACAATTAAGTGTCGTATTTCAAAAAATAAAGTTAATGATGGTTTAACGAAAACGAAACGTCGTACAGAAAATCTCTCAACGCTGTTTTGTACAGCCTAAAAAGTGGCCATAAGAAAGTGTCTTTTGTTTTTTTATATCTCTTTAAATAACGTCAGAAAAAAATAAAAACGAAATGGCAATTTCTTTTTTTTGGATATCTCCGGGTACTGGAATTCTATAACTTTCTAAACGGCATGTTGTTCGGCACCTAATGCGCAACTTTGCAATAATTTAACCACCGTATCTCTTACGGTTTCCGAGATCCCCAAGCATGCACTCGAATCTGTGGCACCCTGTATATGTATATATATAAATATATATATATATATAAAATTATATATATATATATATATATATATATATATATATATATATATATATATATATATATATATATATATATATATATATATATATATATATATTTATATGAATTAAAAAATTCAAGGCTTAGTAGGGTGCCGCTACTCTTCAGCCAGACCTTGACTTTTATGTTTAGAGATCCTCAAAATTACACAAATTTTCAAAGAGCCTCAAGAACTTACTTAAAATTGCTCATCAGCTCTCGGACTATTAGGAGCGGGGAACGTTAAGTGACTGGGGTGCTTCTTTACTTCCCTTAAAAAAAACCTTTACAAAATTTACCGGCAATTAGAAGAACACACTACAATTTTTCAACCTCTTATCTTTAATGTCTTCACAATGCATCTTTTTAACGACTGTTTATCAGCCATTTATCTTCCGAGTGCCGTTTAAACCAAGGTAAATTCGTCGTAACGAGTTAAAATAAAAAGCTTTTTAGACCGAAACTCATTCCTTCTTGCTCGAGATACAAATGCAAAGCTGCTTTGCCGTTGGCTTAAATTGGTATATGCAAAGAGTGTTTTTATTTTAATAAAAACAGTCAAACTTTTACCGGTTAAGGCGATTAAGGCTGTTTGCATTCGAGATAAAATGATTTAGGATGGTTTGTTAGAGACAATTGATATAAATACTTTAATAGATCGCTTTGCAAAAGAAGTATTTTAAATTTGGAAATAGATTAAAAACGTAAGTTGGCTGCAAATTATGGTAGATTCTCCTTCGTTAAAGTTTTTTTTCTTATGATATTATGCCAAGCCCTATCTGTTTTTGGTTGGACATACGAGGTGGCAGGCATGCTTTTGCTGGAAATACTTACGTAAGTCGCACCAAAAATTTATGCTGACTATAAGAAATTCAACCTATTTGTAAGAAAAAATACTTTATTGTTTGTACCATCTTAAAAGGTGTATAGGGTGTTACAAATTCGAATGTATGCATGGGGATCTCGTAAACCGTAAGAGATACAAGGTCGGTTAAATTGAGGCAAAGTTGCGCATTTAGGTGCCTAACAACATGTCTATTAGAAAGTTGTAAAATTTCGAGTACTTCCGGAGATATCCGGAAAAAACCAAAATTTGCCAATTTCGTTTTAATTTTTTTCTGACGTTATTTAATGAGATATGGAAAAACAAAAGACACTTTCACATGGCCACTTTTTAAGCTTTACAAAATAGCATTGAGAGATTTTCCGTACGACGTTTTGTTTTGTTAAACTATCATCAACTTTATTTTTTTAAATATGGCACTCAATTGTTTATTGCATTTTTTGAAGCAGTTATAATCCCAATAATAATGATGTATAACACTTAATATTTTTCTGTTAAATAAACATATTTTCCATTTCCAAGGGACAATGGGTAAGACAAGGAACGCACAAAATTTCTTATAGGGGCGTTCCATATATGTTAATAAATATTTAGTGTTATACATTTTTGTAATTTGGATAATACGGGGCTTAAAAATATAAGTAAAAAACCCAGGTCCGTATTTAAAAAAATAAAGTTGATAATGGTTTAACGAAATCAAAACGTCGTACGGAAAATATCTCAACGCTGTTTTGTAGAGCTTAAAATGTGGCCATAAGAAAGTGTCTTTTGTTTTTCCATATCCCTTTTAATAACGTCAGAAAAAAATAAAAACCAAACCCTGCAAATTTCGGTTTTTTCCGGATATCTCCGAAAGTACTCGGAATTTTGCAACTTTCTAAAGTGGATACGTGCGAAAAAGAAGTTTCATCGACATCGTCTTCTCAATCTAAATCTGAACAAAGGTTCAAAAAAGACCGCGAAAAATATATTTTTTTCGAGCTTGTACTAAAATTTCCGAAATGGTTTCATCTTTTAACATAACAAAAAGTTTTAGTCATAAAAACTATTTTTTAGTTTTTAATCAGTTTATGAAATCATGACTGTTTAACTGTGTTTGATTTTTAATTTTCAACTATGTCAGGGAAGAAAGTTTATTCAGTTAATTTTTTGTTACTGTATAGATAACAGAATGTATTGTAGTAAAAATTAATTTTAGTTCCTAATTAGTTAATGAGAACAAGACTGTTTAATTGTGTGACTGAATTTTATGAAATAAGGGTAATTTACTCTTGTACAATGTTTATATTATTTGACCTACCCTGTATGCTGTTTGACTTGCAACCGTTCTAAGTGCACCTAATATGATTATCGAACATGCATTAACTTTCATTAATATTTGTATTTTGATTGTTCAATTAATTCAATAAATTCCATATGTAGCACACTTAAATGACCACACTGTATATTTACTTATTTCTCGTAATATTGTTGGAGAGACTTTGAGAGAAACAAGAAGAGGTGAGAGACAAGAATCTGTCGACCAGAGACCGTAAAAGAGTCTTTAAATTTTAAAATTGGGTATTCATTTTCAATTTACTGAATAAACGTTTTTTTTTTTTAAATAAATTATAGATTAAAAAAATTAAAAAAACACGCTTTTATATCAAACCTAACTATACAGTAGAAAATATTTTTTAAGTATAAAGAGTAAACGTCGAAAGTTGGGTAAAATATATTACAACTAACTTAAAAATTTATTTGGTTATCTATTTTTTTATTAATATTAAAAAAAAGTTTATTACAAATAAATCAAATAAATCAAATTTGAGTATGTTGGTAAGGCCTATTGTCAAAATAAATTGCAGCAATAAATTTCAAACCAAAAATTTTGAATAAATGCAAAAAAAATTGCAAACTTAACAACAAAACCTTCGACGTCTATATTTTTATTGTTTGTTTTCAAATTTCAGAAAAAAAAGGTTTAAAAATAAAACAAGCGTTAACATGCACATTGAAAAGGCGGTAACCGAACCGCAAGAAGGAAAAACCCTTTCTTGAAAAAAGAAAAAAGGGACGCAGGGAAATTGACCTTACAAGACCTAAGCGAAAAAAAAGTTGTCTAATATAAAGTCGATAGCGGAGTTAAGATTTAGAAGTTTTTGTTTTCGGTTGAATATAGTATGAAGGATTTAACTTTGGTGATTGGTAATTTTTGTCGACAAAGTTTATTTTTATTTTTCCTTAAGAGTATTTGTTACATGGATCGTATCGGGTAATAGTGATATAAATTTCCCTTTCAAATAAGAATTTTGTAACAGTTTTTTTAATTTGTAACAGTCCAAGAAGGTTTTATTGGTAGAGAGCGGAGTATAAGGTGGGGAAAGCTGAATCGATTGCAGCTCTTGCTTTGGTCAAATTTTCGTTAAATAATGCTTGATATAAATGTAAACAATCAGATACAAATATTAAATGGTGCATAATAGCTGTTGTGTAGTTAAATGTAAGGATATTAGCAGAAATTGTAACTGCAAATTTTATACATTTCCAACTGGGAGTTGGAAATGTATACATTCGTTTCGTTCAGTTTTGTGGATATCTTTTAAAAAAAGCACCAAATGTGCATAGTAATTGTGATACTTGTGAAAATTATAGAGCAAAATGCAAATCTTTAGATGTTAATTCTTTGTTAATATATTATAAAGCTTATGACACTACAAAAAAAATTCATGGAGCGTTGCAGCCCCCTCCCGATTTGTTTATTAAATATGTTTATGAATTGGAACATGCTTTTAAAACTAAGTTTGAAGACATTTGTATAAAACAGGGAGTTTCACATAAACTCTTAAATGAAATGAAAAAAATTGAATTTACCCATCCATGCAATGATTTCCCAATAATGTATATTATAAAATAATTAATTAGGCTTAAAATATTTTATACGATAAAACATACCAATCGTAATATAAAGTACCAGTCAAAAGATGGGCAAAAGAAAAGAAAACTAAAAATTCTATCACACATATAATCAATTTATAGTGACGCATGACGGTAACAAGTCGATGTAACTTTCAGATTTTGTCATTTCAATAAACTGTTTGCCTACTTTTTCTTAAACACTCACTATTTTTTATCTAACCTTGAACATTCAAGCTCTAGCCTTGGCATTTAGCCTTTAAAAACTAGAATCATTTATTTTAGTGATGTTTCGAGCCACCTTGATTATCAAGTTCTTCCACTCTATTGTTTCCAAAATATCTACTGAGGTTTTTTCCAAATCATAAACCTACTTTAAATTTCAAATATATATATATATATATATATATATATATATATATATATATAAATAATATATATAATATATATATATATATAATTTGTTATAAAGGTGATTGTAGAGGCCAAAAGAAAATAAAAATATCCTGGTAGGTAAATGTTGGTTGTTTACAACAGGCTCCAAGATATATGGATAACCCGGGCCAGCCAATCCGATTATTCATATTTTGGAACGCAAAATCTGAGTGACCAATAACTATAGCGCACCTTAAAAGGAATCATTTATTTATTACAAGGCTCAAAAGTTTAATTTTATTTATAGTATATTAAGATAACGTATATAAGGTTAAATGACTTTGTTTATAGGATGGTCGATATACAGGGTTTTTATATGAATAACCATCAACTATACTACATACCTATCATATATAAAAATACAGTATATATATTATATATATATATATATATATATATAAATATTTATATGTTGATTTCGAATAAATACATTTTATAAATAATCTTACACCTCTCCTGGCTTTTAGGCATGCTACAGCCGATAGATGTCGTTCATCGCTACCGTGCCAATACTAGCACCCTTAAGAAGAGGAATCCAAGCTCATTTGATTCTGCTGAGGCTATGCATAAAATGTATTTGTGTCAGTAGGTGGTCCTTCTCGAAGATAACGTATACAAGGTTAAATGACTCTTTGTTCTAAGGATGGTCGAAACAGGGTTTTTAAGAAAACCAGAACTAACCACAACCTGTTCCAGTGCTTCAGTTCGTTACTGTTCCGGAACCATACTTGCTCCGAGATGTTTACCTGTTTTGTTGCATTTCGATTACGGTAAAAACTGCTTCAGTACAACTATCACGGAACAATGGTTGCTTTGCGCTGCTAGCCTGTTTCGTTGCGCTGTGATCATTGTTTTTACCATCGTTTTTACCTTTTTGCCAATCTATTAATCAGACGAATCCCGGGACTTCCCTTTTGTTTGCTGTTTAATATGCTTAGTTTTAAAAGCACGAGAAATATTCAGGCACTATGCATTATAAAGATACTAAAAAACTAAAAACTCATTACCAAAATTTTTTTGTTTCATTCCCAGTTGAAATTACTAGACTTCGCAGGCCTTGTATTAGGATATACAGGATGTCTGGGAAAATGTGAGACATCTCCTAAATATAAAAGAACCCGGGAAAAGACTACTACAAGCTAATATAAACTTTTATAGTTTAAGTCTCCTCTTCGGAGATATTACTTCCAAAAGAGCTTCAAAGGAATCTATCACAATACCACAATTCTAACAGTTTTCCAAAAAACGTCACTTTATTTGCACTGTTAGTCTTTTAAGTTCTGTCGAATTTGAATATGAAAAAAAAATTTTCTGAATTCGTCGGGCTCGCGAGTGTATCAGACTTCAAGGAGCCCATGTTGAACACTCTTATAAAGTTTTTAGCAGAAAGTTTGACTTCTTATTGCAACTATTATGTTGGTCATAAGAGAATTTTTTTTTCATATCAACCCGACGGAACTAACAATATAAATAAAGTTTTGTTGAAGAGTTTTACTTGGTATAACATATTACATCTTATTAAAATAAAATTAGAATATACCAGGTGGTTCTGCAATTATGTCTAAAAAACTCGATTCCATTAGAGCAGAGGTTCCCAAACTTATTTCGTCTAACGCCCACTTTGGAAGTCAGTTATTGTGTAGCGCCCCCATTTTTTTTTACTTTAAAAACCTCAATAACATATTAGTCTCGCCTGGAGTTTAATTAAACCTATATCCTAACATTAAGCACTAATATTATTACTTTTCAATATTAAGAATATCTTTTACCTATTCAACTCAGCTTGGTCGCATTAATAGATATACCCATTTTTAATACGTGTCTTCGAAGGTGGGGATCCCACCTGCGACCGAAGACACGAATAGTTCTCAGTTTTTGATACATTTTAAACTAAATATCTTAAAATATAAATAGCGTTGTGAATGCATTAAAAATTATAAATATTTAATATATTTTTAGTTTATATTTATACAATAAAATAAGATATAAATTAATAAATCGATGTTGTGTAGTAGGAGGATTTTAATTTCAGTGAATTTTAATATATAAAGTAGCTGACGTTACAAATCACCCAGCGCCCCCTTAAATCACATCAGCGCCCCCTAATATTTTCTGGGCCCTTTACCGCCCCCTCTAGGCCTCCAGCGCCCACAAGGGGGCGTTAGCGCCCACTTTGAGAAAGACTGCATTAGAGCTTTTTGAAAGCCAATACCTCCGAAGATAAGGTCTATACAACAAAAAATTATGTGAACTTGTATTCTTTTTACGTGTTTCTTTTATATCCGAGAGTTTTCCCACATTTCTCGGACATTCTGTGTAAAAATATTATGTTACTTTCTTATGACCAAACAAGTTAACGATACCGAGAACGATACTTTTGTCAAACCATCTGTACGACACTGAAAATATCACGCAGACATAACACTAAAATATGTTACAACGAAAATATCGCGGCATTACTCAGAATGGTTGGTTTATGATTAAGAAATACCATTTACTTTGTAAGTTGGCACACTCATCTTTCTAGAATTTGTAATGCATTATTTTGTTTACTTTGTTATCTTTGATTTCACAACGGTATTATGCGTAACCTATTTAATACAGAGTCATCCAACGAGGACTAAACAGGACTATATTTCTGGCATTTCTCACTTAAAAAAATGTGAAAGAGTTATTTTGTTTTTTTTTCCTCAAAAGCCCAAAATATACTTTGGAAAACTATTTACATTGAAACTAAAGAGATAAGACAAAAAAAATACCATTTTTTAAAATCTTTATTACAGCTCACGAGGAATTTATACCTAAGTACCAAAGTACCGTAAGTGCCGGATTTTTTAATGTTTAACCCATTGTGTATTGTTAAAGCCAAAATTTACTAACCTGCGAGTTATGTTTGCCGCCTTTATGCTCATTTGGAAATACTATATTTGCGCACAATTTACTAAGTTGACAACGGTTTAGAATGTTTAACAAAATGTCAGATTTTGACAGGTAGCCTACTACAATCATTGAATAACACTAACAATGACCTTTTGTTAAACATTCTAAACTGCTAAGTCCATTGCTAAATTTAACAACGCGATCATCACTCGGCCGCTAGAGGTACAAATTTAAGTACATTGTTACGATTCGTAAATACCTATAAAATGCAATAAATTATATTTTTCCAATTTTGACATGAAAACTTACATTTTTTAAATCTGAGCGGCATTTTAAAACGTTTTACTTTTTAACACTAATGTTGAAAAGTAAAACTTTTCAAAACTAGTTGCAAAAATCCATTCCATCACCAGTTGCTGAAAGAAAATATGAACTAATGTATAATAAAATACTCAATATTATTTAATTTTTTATTTCTAGGATCGGACTCTACATTGCAATTTGAGCAACTTTCTCCACATCACTGGAGACATCTCAACTAGATTTCGACATTTTTTAGAAACTTTTTGACAATAACTATGTCACTAAAGACGCAATATAAAACAACGCTTAGCAGGGTTCGAAGAACTAATATATTCGTTTGAATACTGTGTCGTGTGTATCGAACCATGTTTCTTCAAGATAAATTTTGGATCTATTTTCTAACCCATATCTTTTAATTTCTTGAAGGTAATTAAATGTTTAAGTGCGTAATCTGTGCGATTCCATTACTACTTGTCTTTTGTCTATTTTGCGGTATTTATATCCCTTTTTACAGACAACTCAATGAAGGAAGGCACGGCTAATATTTATATTGGTTTTGTCTTCATCTAGCTTCTTTTTCAATTTATTCAGGGTAAGAACAATTGCTCTTTTATAAAGACAATATCTTTTTTTCTTATTAGGTCCTGATCCCTATTGTCTATACCAGGGGTCTCCAAACTTTCCAGCCTTAGGGCCATACTGATTACTCCAGTAAGTTCCAAGGGCCAAAACCATATTATCATTGTTGCCGATGGTAAGAAGTGAAATAGTCCACTGATGAAAAAAAAAGTCCGAAAAAGTACACAACGTTTAAAAAAGGCTGCAAATCGGACTAAAGTCCGCAAAACGGCAACACTGCATATGGACACAAGCGGAAATAGGTAGTACCTTCTATCGCTAACAGATGGCGCTAATAGCACGTACAGAATAATCTCGTTGGTTCGAGAAAGTTCTGGTGTCTTCCAGTCACTTCTAGATGGCAGTAATTGGAATATATAAGAAGGCTAGTGACGCAACCACAAGTCAGTTCCTATGACACTGTTGTTAAATAAAATATTGCATACCTCCTTAAAACGTGTTTGTGCGTGTTTAAGTTTAAGACATCTTTATAACAGTATTTTGATTTGAATTGTTGCTTTTATGTGTGAATTAGTAGTATGGAAAAGAAGCGAAAAATTTATAGTGAATGCAGAAATTCAAAGATCAGTGGAACATTCAGTATTTCGTAATTGAGTCCAGTAACAAGGCGCTATGTTTGATTTGCAATGAAAGCATAGCCGTTCTCAAAGAATATAACATTAAACGTCATTATGAAACAAAACATTTTCAAAATTACTCAAAATATACAGGAAGTTGCGGACAGAAAAATTCGAAGCTATGCAGCGCGGATTGAAATCGCAGCAATCTTCATTTACAAAACTCAAAACTGAACAAGAGAAATTGCAAAACGTGGAAAACCATTCACCGATGGAGAAATGATCAAAGAATGCATAATTGCAGTAGCCGAAGAAATGTGCCCTGAAAAGGTAAATTTATTAAAAACTGTCAGTATGTCAGCAAACACTGTGGCTCCAAGGGTTGAAAACATCGCTGAAAATATATCCTCTCAACTGTTCGACAAATATGGACATTTTGAGTGGTTTTCTTTGGCCTTGGATGAGTCAACGAATGTGTCAGATACTGCTCAGGTGTTGATTTATATTCGAGAAGTAAATAAAAGCTATGAAGTGCACGAAGAACTTCTTGATTTGTATAGTATTCATGGCACAACTACTGGTACAGATATTTTTAAAGGAGTTGAAATGGCCATTAATCAAAAGAACCTTCGATGGAAAAACTTGTAATGTATGGAGGCAAAAACATGAGCGGGAAAGCAGGGCCGTATCTAGGTATGGCCGCGCCCTTGGCGGGGTGTAACATTTGCGCCCCTCCACACACCGGAGGATTTGGGAAGTATGGAATACCCTCCTACGAAAATGGGGGTCCGAGGTTTTCCCCCGAAAATTTTACAAAATTAAATTGCAAAGTTATAGGTTTAAAGTTTTTTGAACCGAGAATTTCGTTTTTTTTTAAATACCAATTTTGTGGTGGAATTTGTGTCAAATTTTATATTTTCTTTATATGACAATATTAGCCTACTATTTAAAACAGACATGATTAACATAAAACAATTGCTTGTATCTGACTAAAAGAAGTGGAATGTAAATTAACTATACATCTTTATTTGCGGATAATTATATTTGGAATACATTTTTTTGAATAAAATTGTAGTTACAAAAATACTGTGCATAGCGGGCCTACTAAAACGTTACATTTATACTTTAATAAATAAATATTATGCAACAATATATTTCATTAAAAACTAATAAAACATGTATTTACAAATACAAACGGTCAACCCGTTTTTGAGATATGATGAAGAAAAGTTTGAAAAACATAATTTTGTGAAAAACCTAACTTACTATTAATCTGCGATACCAAAACTAAAATAAATTTGACAACGTAAATAACTACTCCAATTTTTTCCTAAGCTTGTTTAGACTTGTCTGTACTTGTATAAGCATACATTTGTATAGAGGTCTCAGGTATCAAGCCGACAGAACTCACGCTCAGCTCAGCGCTCCGAACACCTGCCTCTTCTACATGCTGAATTTTTATAATGGCTTCAAATTTAAAAAAAAAATCACTTTACCACAATATTCTAGACACATTAAGAAATCAATTTGCGCGAAGAAATTAATATCGATTTTTTGAACCTATTAAAAAATAAGAAAATATGACACATCCGAATTAAACTGATGATACATTGATCATTACAGAAACTACCAGAAAAATACATTATACCTTTAGTAGGTGCTAACCGTATAGTTGTATACGGTAATTAATCTGTTTAATGATGACACTACGATTTGCGTTTTACACATTTTAAAATCATTTTCATGGCCGATTTTGCGCCCCCCAGGTAGTTGCGCCCTTGGCGGGCGCCCATTTCGCCACCGCCTAAATACGGCCCTGCGGGAAAGATAAAGGAGTGGTCGCTCTTGTGTCAAAGGCTGTAGAAAATGACGGTGGTTCAAAACCATTAGTCTTACATTGTATCATTCATCAACAGTCTTTGTGCCCAAAATGTTTGGATATGTCTGACGTTCTGAAACCAGTCATATCAACTGTTAATTTTATCAGATCTTTTGGGCTGAATCCCGGCAATTCCGACAATTTATTGAAGAGACTGGAGAAACTGACACCTTTATCATACTGCCGTACGCTGGCTTAGTTGTGGGAAAGTCCTTTATTTTTGAACTTCGAGCAGTGATCGAAATTTTTGAATGAAAAGCATCGCCTCTTACTGAATTACAAAACAACGCATGGCTGAGGAAGTTAGCATTCTATGTTGATTTGAAAAAAACATGTGAACGAACTGAATTTGGGATTGCAAGGAGAAAACCAGCATCTTCCTGATTTATACACTAATATCAAATTATTCCGGAAGAAATTGAGACTGTTTCAATCACAACTACGAAGTAAATGTTTTTTTACATTTTAAAACATGTGAAATATTTAACCACACTACTGAGACTGAGTTTCCTATCGATTTTGCAATCGAAACTTTGAGTGCTTTGAAGATAAATTTTGATACTCGTTTCTCGGACTTTGATGCCATTGCGAATCAAATTAAGATTTTTCAGAATCCTTTTGATACTGACATTGAAACCCTAGCCCCGGAACTTCAAATGGAAATGATTGATCTACAATGCAGTGATATAATTAAAAACAAATATCAAAACTCATCTTTGTTGGAATTTTATAAGAGTCTTCCACTGACACAATTTGATAATTTGCATAAATTTGCTCGTGGTCTGTTTTCAGTTTTTGGTACTACTTATTTGTGTGAGAAAACCTTCTCCAAAATGAAGTACACAAAAAATGTTTACAGATCGAAATTAACTGATGAGCATCTTAAATCTATTTTAATAATTGGTACAAGTAAAATTAGTCCACAACTACAAACCATTGTCAGTGGAAAATCTCAATTACTTAAATCTCATTAGTATTTCATATGTCATTATGTTTGTTATAAGTTATGTGATTATTTAAAATGTATAAAATGTTAGTTGGATTCATTTCAATAATTTGTTAGTTATTATATACTGAAGTTAAATTTTCTGCATATTATACATGTCTTTACTCATTACAATTCTGTGTTTCTTTATCCAACTTATCACAAAAACAATAACAATAAGCCTACAAGAATGTTATGAGTTAGCGGAGTTAGCCCATGACCATATCAATGTAGATCTCATATTAATATTTATTCAACATAAAATTTGTTCTCTAAAAGGAGTTTTCAAGTATGCTAGCACTCCGCGGGCCGGATGTGGCCCTCGGGCCGTAGTTTGGAGACCCCTGGTCTATACGGTAAGATTGAAAATCACTACATTTTTTTCTTTTGTTCAATTCTTCACTAATCATAATATCCCTTATCGATGATATTGGAGTTTTTGTAAGTAGACAGGTTTTTTTAAAGCTTCTTGTTTAATTAGTCATCTACTAATTAAAGTTTCATACACATTTTTCACAACCTGTTTTGCATCTAATGAAAAATGATTTCGACGCGACATAGTTATATTCCCGTAGAACAACTTTTTCGAAACGCACAGTAAAAACGGTTATTCAACACTGCCACTAAAATATTAGCCGAAATATTTTTATACCTAATGGTCAATACTCAAGAAATACCTGGCCCACCCCTGCCTTTATGAAATAATGGGTTTACCCAATAACAATAGGTAATAAAATCGTTAAAGGTTTATTGGGGTATTGTCTGTCAAAAGCCAAAGCGATATACTTTAAGACAGAATATAACTCTCGCTACTTTGCCGGCTCTCGCTACGCTCGGCCCGCAGAAATCGCGCTCGTTACACAAAATAAAACTTTTCCTAACTGGTTGCATAAATAACTATTTTATAATTCTAAAGGTTTTCAAAGTACGCTAATTTTATTATTAAATTTTTTCAAAACTAAGCTTTTTAAGTTGTCTATTAGAGCGACGTTAAGTGTTTTTAGTATGATCGTTTTAAATTTAACCACCATAAACCCTGTACCAAAAATATCGCTGCTGCATTTGCCTTCGATTCATATTCTCTGCGTGCAAACCAAAATTCCGATGAATCATAAATTCCACTCTCGATTTCACATCACACAAGTTTTTCTTCGATCCGCTTCCCGGTCAGTTTCCCTCCGCTTGTCCCTACCGCCCCGTTTCCTCCCGACGGCGGCGGGTTTTTCCCAGTTGCGGTTCGATTTCCACTTGGTCAGGCTGGACGTTAACGCTTGTTTGCTTTTTTAATCTTTTCTTTTTGAGATCCAGATTTCGAGCATAAAAAACATGCCCGCAAGAACGGACATAAAGATGAAACTCATCCCTCAAAATGGTCCTGTTTTATTATTTATAATCGAAAAGATTCGACAAAAAATGTGCGTTTTTTTTTATATAAAAACATAAAACTGAAGCAGTAAAACAATATATGGATTGGCAATTTTTATTAAATCTAGCATTTCACAATAAACGTAGGTTAAAATATTGCAGTATGGGGATATGTTTTATATTATTGTAGGGATTTCGCTATTAAAAATATTAGTTGAGTTTCTTGATAGATGGGGGCAGTTCGATCCTAGTCTGGGATCCCGTGCACACCAGGAATATTGCGAATATTCGCATCCGCAATTGCGGAACTTCTGCATTAATTTGGACATCCGGATCCACCATTTTGCCCAGCAATTTTTTCAAAATACATAAAATGACTTGAAATTTTGACAGTAGGTAGGAAACAATCCAAGGATCAAAATCTATATCATGCCGAAGGGCGCTTTTACCGGGGGCGGGGGGAGGGTGGTTGCCAAACCATCTCGGGGGTGGAATTTTTTTAATATATTTTAACCACAGAAATCGATAGAAAAATGATTTTTAAGGAAAACATCTTTTATGCACTTTTTTGTAATGTATACTTTTCGAGTAATTCGCGATCGAAAGTTTTTCGTCGATAAAATCAACGTGTTTAATCGTTTTTTTTGCAAATTACTTAATAAGTAGACATTTTATCAAAAAAACTGTAAAAAATAAAATTTTTGCTTTTAAAAAAATAAATAAAATGTTTTTTTGTAATTGCTGTGGGACCAATACAAACCAGGTTGGTGATGTTTGTTAAAGGTTAGCTGTTATTCATTAAACAGAATTTCAAGGGCAAATAACGCAAAATCTGCGTATTTTTCGAGAAAAACTAATAATAACTTTTTTAAAGCATTTGTACAGACCTTCTTTTTTTTTTAAAAAAAAGGTGTATATCATAAAAGTTCAGTGAGTAATGATTAAAATAGGGTTAGTCCCAAATTTTTAAGTGCAAAAATCTTCGAAAAGAACCCCCTAATTACCACCCTAATTAAAATAAGTCTTTGTTTAATTTTCTTTATCTATGTCATCATAAATACATTCTAAAATTTTAAGCTATTTAAATTGCTTAATAAAAAAAATGGAGCGTAAGTAAAAATCAAATTTCAGAATTTTAATAAAAATTACTTTTTCTCGAAAATAACTCAAAAACTAAAGAAGATACGAGTATAGTCTGTCTCAAAGTATATTGATATGGCTTTTGACGGACCATACCCCAATAAACCTTTAACGATTTTATTACCTATTGTTATTGGGTAAACCCATTTGTTTACAAAGGCAGGGGTGGGCCAGGTATTTCTTGAGTATTAACCATTAGGCATATAAATATTTTTTACTGTGCGTTTCGAAAAAGTTGTTTTACGAGGATATAACTATGTCGCGTCGCAATCATTTGTCACCAGATGCAAAAGAGGTTGTGAAAAATGTGTATGAAACTTTAATCAGTAGAGGTCTAATTAAACAAGAAGCTTTAAAAGAAACCTGTCCACTTACAAAAACTCCAATATCATCGATAAGGGATATTATTATTAGTGAAAAATTAAACAAAAGAAAAAAACGTAGTGATTTTCAATCTCACTGTATAGACAATAGTGATCAGGACCTAATAAGAAGGAAAATATATTGTCTTTATGAAAGCGGAGTTATTCCTACCTTAAATAAACTGAAGAAGACGAAACCAATATAAATATTAGCCGTGCCACCCTCCATAGAGTTGTTTGTAAATGGAATTTAAATACCGCAAAATAGACAAAAGACAAGTAGTAATGGAATCGCACTTGGAGATTTAATTACCTTCAAGAAATTAAAAGATATAGGTTAGAAAACAGATCCATAATTTACCTTTATGAAACATGGTTCGATACACACGAAACAGTATCCAAAGGATGGGTTGATTCCAGTCAAAACTGTCAGACGAAAGCACCTTCAAATAAAGGAAAACGCATTACCATAATACACGTTGGTTTAGAAGACGGATTTGTCCCAAACTGATTGCTGTTGTCTGCAAAGAATATTAAGGATTCTAGCTTGGATTATCATAAGCATACAAGTGCAGAACTTTTGAAAACTGGTTTTAAAATTATCTTTTAAAAAAATAATCCAAACAACAGTGTTGTTGTCATGAATAACGCAAGCTACACAGCCGTCTGCTACACAAAGCACCAGCTACATCAAGTTCAAAAATTAAAATCCAGAAATATTTGTTAGAAAATGATATTTATTTTGAATTCAGTTACAAAAAACGCATCTTTTAGAAGTCCTAAATTCATATACAATTAAAAAACAATATGTATATTATAATTTGGCTAAACAGGCTGGGCATACTGTCTTACGGCTTCCTCCGTATCACTGTATGTTTAACCCCATAGAGCATTTGTGGAACCAAGTAAAATCAAAGACCAGAGCAGAAAATGTTACACCTACTTTAAGTCCCAATGTTATAAATTTGAAAAAAAATGTAATTACTAACATACCAGTTGAGAGCTGGAAAAATTCACTACGGCACATTATAAAAATTGAGGACTCTTACATTTCTATCCAAAAAAAAATCCTATTGTAATTAATCTCAATGATGACTCTGATAGTGAAACAGAATTAGATTTAGATATTTAGATAAAAAATGTAATTATGTATAGATAATGCAATTATAAATTTATTAAAAAATTGCATATATTTAATTTTTTAATGTAATTTTAAGATTATACTTACCTAAATAAACAATAAATTATAAATTTTTATATTATTGAAGTCCGTCCCTAATGTTCTGTCCTTTAATACCTACCGATCCGCAGTTTTATTGCTGTCGGCGGGTATAATCCATAAATGAAGGCAAGAGCTAACACGGTATACTTTGAGACAGACTATACGTAAAAATTACTAAGGTATCAAATTGTAGCTTTTTAAATTACAGATATTTTGCTTTTTTTAATTTACTATATGACGGATATAGGTGACATATAAACGTTTAAAAGGCCTGTGTATAGACGAGCACTACTTTGTTTTAGCCCATTAAATTCACCCCTTTAAAAAAGTAAGGTTTTAAACAGTTTTACTATATAAGACCTTATAGCTCTTAAAAAAAACCAACAAAATGGTTTTTTAAAGAACTTTTTATCACAAAAACTGAAAAAGTTATGCTTAAAAAAACAATTTTTTGAGCATTCCAAAATTCTATGCATTTTTTAAAAAATCCGCGGTTTTGTACTATTTTTTGCATTTTAGTATTGTAAGGGGTGGATTTTTAAGGATTAAAAACTACAAAATCAAGTTAGTAATACTTTTGAGCAGTAACATTTTTTTGGTACAATTCTGTGACAATATGGTAATATTTTCAGGGTAAACAATTTTTTAAATTAAATAATCATAAGGGTTAAAAAATATTAAATAATATTTCAAAGAATTAAATACTTATTTTTCAATTTATATGAGCCTAATTTTATGTGATTTAAGCTTTAATATGAAAGTTTTGAAAGTTTTTGCAATAAGGGGTAGTTTTTACCCCTAAAAAATAAAAAGCAACTTTCAGCATAATGGACATTTTTAAAGAGGAGGGTAAGTTAAGCTTAAACCCAAATTTTTATGTAAAACTCTCAAACTCAAAATGCTTTATTGTCTGAAGATGTTAAACAATCTTATTGACAAAGCTGAAAAGAAAATATTTTATTAGCATTTAAATAAATAAACATGTGTGAAAAGCTAACACAAATAAAATATCACAAATAAAATCGCATACAAATTAAACATAGTTATAAAAAATAAACATCTTAAGTTATTTGCAAATGTCATAAAATAAAATAAAATAAGATAGTGGTATGTCATCCATCAAACATTAAAAATTAAAATAAAACATAACATATAACAATAATAATTATTTAAATAAATAATATTTATAGTCAGAATAAGTTAGTTAAAACGGCAAGTCGACTTACAACTATTATTAAAACATTAAACTAACAATGTCAATCCTTAAATGTTGTTAAAATAGTCCCACAAAAAAAACAGTCAGAACAAATAAAAACAGTTAAAACGACATATTGGCTTGTGACTATTGTTTAAAGGCTGAAAATCACAATACTCAAATAGTGTTAAAATTGCTCGTCAAAATATTCCCGAACATCATAACAGGCCCTCGCAACAAGCAACTTCTTTACTTCACGCTTAAATATTCTTCCATCGTAGATCTTTCTCACTCGAGCAGGCAAATTATTAAAAAGCTCTCGCCCATTAAAGATGATCGAGTCATGAACCTGAGAAGATCTTGGTATGGGCAGTGAAAGTGTATATACAGGGTAGTAAAGTGTATTAATGTTGTGAGGAAAATTTAAGGGCATATTCTACACCTAAAAATATGAAAAAAAGTTCATATAAACATGGGTCCGGAAATGCTTCGTTTTTATGATACAGGGTGTTTAGTTTTTCGTTCTTTATAGTTTATTTCATATTTCTCGAAAACCCGTTGGTATATTAAGATGAGTTTTGACGATTTACAGCATGCACTGAAGCAGGGGAAAGCCATTTTCAGCATTTGATCTAAAGTTAAAATCGAATACATTCTTCCTGAACAATTAGTTCAGATAAAATAATAAAATTATAAATAAATCGGGGAACAGCTTAGCGTACTTTTATTTTTATTTCGAAAACGGTGGGTCAAAACGAAAAAGTCCAAGAGATACTTTTAAAGCAGATTTAAACTGGCTTTAAGAGACAATAAATAAAAATATAATTTTTGCGAAAACCAGTGGCGTACAGTTTGTTTTTCGCTAAAAATAATGATTTACCGGCACGAACGCCACTGATGTATGTGCCTTATAAAAAAAATTTGTACATGTAAATGTGACCTATAATTGTACATTTGCGTGTACAAAAACTCATCTCATTATCTTTACCGGTTTTCGAGAAATGTGAAATAAACTATAAAAGACAAATAACTTTAAACACCCCGTATCATACAAACGAAGCATTTTCGGACCCATGTGTATATAAACTTTTTTTCATATTTTTAGATGTAGAATCTTCCCTTAAATTTTCCTCACAACATTCTGTAAGACCCTGTATATCTGTGATAATATATTATTTTTTAAGGGTAATTTTTTTTTAATTTTTTTAAA